>PVJD01014032.1:0-30981 GCA_004026545.1 Mormoops blainvillei | reverse complement strand
AAATTACTTGAAATCAAATCTGTCTGTGTCTTTGTGTCTCTGTCTCAGTTTCTTTCTCTATCTGTCTCTGTCTGGGATATACATATCTATATCTATCTATCTACCAATCTATCTATAGATATAGATATACACACACACATGACATATACACACACATGGACAATATATCCCATTGGTTTTGTTGCTCTGGAGAACCATGAGGAATTGATACAGTGAGTTATAAATGTTCTAAAAGCTCAGAGTTGGTCTTCACACTAACATTCACATTACTAACTATGCTATTATTCAGGCCCCAATGAGTGTGTAAAGAGTTGTTAAAGTCTAAGTATTGGCAGTCCCCTGAAAGGTCTCAGACTTGGGAAATCATCTTAGCTTAAGTTTTCGGTTGGGTTTTTCTTTAATTAACTTAATGTTCTAGTTAGTTAACTGCAGTAACCAACAATCCCCTGATCTCAGTGACTTAATACAACAATTTATTTCTCCCTTACATCAGATGGGGAGGCTTTCCTGTTCAGCTCTTCTAGCTTTGGCTCAGAGACCTTCTTCCATCTCATGGAGGATGTAGTGATTTGGGCCGAGATAGAGATTGCAATGTTTTTGTGTATTCAGTCAGTTTCTCTAGAACAATTGATCTGGGGCATATAGTCTTCCTGGGCCAAGACACAGGCACCTGTTTCAGCTAAATATTGCTGCATACTTAGTACCTTAAGAACATACGTTTGGTTACCATAATTCTGGATTATGGGCAGAGCTCAGGAACAATTTGTCTCTACTCACATGATATTGGCTACAACAGCTCAGCTTTGGATGGAAGATCCAAGATGGTCTTACTCATATATTTGGTACCTCAGCGGGGTTGGGCAGAATGCCTTGGGACTGCCTTGGACTCTCACTCTTTCACTGTAGTTTCTAATACTCAAGGGCCTATTTTTCCTGAACTGTCTTCTCTTCAAGATAGCTGGCTTCCAAGAGGGGGAAAGCAGAACTAGAAGGCTCCCTTATGGTTGGGTTCATCACTGGTTGGGCTCATTACTTACACTGCGTCCTGTTGGTTACAGAAAGTCAAAAGGTGACCTAAAGTCAAGAAAGGGAGATAAGACTCCAAAGCTTGATGGGAGAAACAATAGGAAAATATAGAAATGGAAGAATTTCTAATTTTGTTTGCCAAAATTCCACCACAGTAACCTCTGAGTGCAATACATCAATGGAGATATTCAGAGTGGAAGACTGGGCTGTGTTTCATCAGTTTGAGGGGAAAACTCAAACAAAGCTCTAAACTTCTTTGTCCCCAGTTTCAAGAGAGACATTTATTTCAATAGAGAAAAATGCTTTCTAGGTGTTCCAAAACAACGTAAGTAGAATATTTACAAATAATGTCCCTGAGAGCAGAGATGGGTTCAGTAGGTCTCAATAATTTTTCTGTGTAAGAAACAAAAGTCCCAAATACATTTAAGAAGACAACTGGATGTTCCATTCCTGTCTTTAGTGTTTACATTATAGATTGATAGGTTAAAGGCTCAGAGAAGTACTATAAAAAATATCTGTCATAAATTATTCAACCGAATATTTCTCAAAAATTTTTGACTCGTACCACTTCTTTTTATTGAGACACCTATTAACATCTTATAGAATACCATTCTTTGAGGGAGACTCTGATATAGACATGGTTTCACTTACACCAAGATACCTAAGTAAGTAATCTTTGTGTTACCTGCTCATCCATTAGCCAGACCTAAGTTTCAGTCTACAAATGGAAATGGCACTGATTTTAGAATTGTTTGTGCTTATTTTGGGTGGTATTTTTTATCCTACTGGATCCTAAGTGTCTAAAATATGGTCAGCTCTCCATGATAACTAATGTTTAGTTGAAATACAGATATCACATTTACTAAAGTATTAAAAGTGTACAATACCCTCAAATATGCATATATGAGCTCTGTCTAGAAAAAGTCCAGCCATTGTTAATATAACAAGAATGCTTTGTGCAACATTGATGTAACCTGGCAGCCAAGGAGAGTAGGCTGGAATGCACATGTGTGAACAATGACAACTTCACTGTACTAGTCAGTGGGGGCGATAGATGCCATTGAGTGAGCATGTGTACTTTGTGGTCATGGCATTAAAAATGACTGAGTGAGTAGAGCAATGAATCTGCATCCAATTTTTCATTAAGTTTGAACATTCTTCTGTCTAAACTATTTGAATGATTGAGAAAACTGCAGCTATGGGCAACTGGTGATTGGCAGCTTGATCACAACAATGTACCCACTCATGTAACACATCTCGTGCAGAGTTTTTTGGTGAAATATCCAATCACCCAGGGGACTCAGCCCCCTTGCAGCCCAGATTTGGTGCCCTGTGACTTCTGACTTTTCCCAAAATGAAAATCATCTTTGGAAGGGAAGAGATTTCAGACCGTTGATGAGATTCAGGAAAATATGACGGGGAAGCTGATAACGATTGGGAGACTGCGTGAGATCCCAAGGCGCTTACTTTGAAGGGGACTGAGGTGTCATTTTACTATGGACAATATTTCTTGTACCTTGAATCTTCTTCAATAAATGTCTCTGTTTTTCATATTACATGATCTGAACACTTTCTGGACAGAACTCATATATCTAAAAGTGGAATTACAGGGTTATATGGTAATTCTATGTTTATTTTCTCGAGGAACTGCCAAATTGTTTTTCACAATGGGTAAACCATTTTTACATTCTTCACAACAATTCATGAGTGTTCCATTTCCATATTCATGTGAACACATGTTTTTTTGTTATAGTCATCCAAGTGGAAGTGAAGCTATACCTACTTTGCTTTTGATTTGCCCTTTTGTCATGACTGATGATGTTCAGCATCTTTTCATACACTCATTAGCAATTTTCATGTTTTTTGAAAAGATGTCTATTCAAATTTTTGTACAGTTTAAATTGGGTTGTTTGTCTTATTGTTGATTTTAAGAGTTTTTTTTAACACATTCTTGACACTGGAAACTTAAGGGATACATGATTTGAAAATATTTTCTTTCAGTCACTAGGTTGTCTTATCACTTTCTTGATAATGTCTTTTGATTGACAATTTTTTAAAAAATTTGATGAAGTCAGAATTATATGTTTTCTTATTTTGTTGCTTGTGCTTCTGGTGCCATATTTAAGAATCTATTGCTAAATCCAAGGTCATTAATATTTACTCCTATGATTTCTTCTAACAGTTTTATGGTTTAGCTCTTAAATTTGGATCATTTATATATTTTGAGATAATATCTGCATGTAATATGGCATAAATGTCCAATTTCTTGCTTTATCATGTAGATACTCAGTTGTCGTGTAACAATTTGTTGAATAGATTGTTATTTTCCCATTTAATGAACTTGGAACTCTTGTCAAAAATCAATGGCTATAGATATATGAATTTGTTTCCGGACCCTCAATTCTATTCTGTGGATTGAGATGTCTACCTTATTCCATCACATGCTGTTTTAAATACTGTAGCTTTGAGATAAGTTTTGAAGTTGGGAAATATAAGTTCTCCAGAATTTTGACCTTTTTCAAGATCGTTTTGGCTATTCAGGGACCACCATAATTCCATGTGACTTTGAGGATTAGTTGATTTTTCTATTTCTGGGAAAAGCCCAATAGAATTTTTAAAAGCATTGTATTAAATATGTAGAAATCTTTGGGCACTATAGACATCTTAACAGTATTAAGTATTTCAAGTCATGAACATGGGATGTCTTTCTATTTACGTCTTTTAAAACTTTTTCAGCAATATTTTGTTGCTTTGTGTATGCAATGATGCAACTTGTTGGTGACATTTTTTCCTAGATATTTTCTGCTTTGGGTGACATTGTAAATCTAATTTTAAAAAATGTTCTCATTGTTCCTTACTAGTGTATAGAAGCATCACAAATATTTGTGTGTTTTTCATACACCTTGCAACTTTGCATATTTTCTTATTAGTCTGAGTGGCTTTTTAAAAAAGATTTTATTTATTTATTTTTAGAGAGAGGGGAAGGGAGGGAGAAAGAGAGGGAGAGAAACATCCCTGTGTGGTTGCTTCTTGTGCACCCCCACTGGGGACCTGGCCCACAACCCAGGCATGTGCCCTGACTGGGAATTCATAACACCCAAAGCAATCTATAGATTCAACATAATTCTTATTAAAATATCAATGGTATACTTCACAGATCTAGAACAAATATTCCAAAAATTTATATGGAATTAACCATATTTTTGATGGTATGTTCAGATTTTCTATTTCTTTTTGAGGAAGTTTTGGTATGTGATTCCAGGAATCATGTCCATTTAATCTAGGTTATCTAATTTATTTATGCAAAGCATTTATATTTTTATAATAATTATGAAAAGTGGGACACTGAAATCTCAAGCCATTTTTATAGAACTGTTTATTCTCCCTTTGATTCTGCCAATTTTTATTTCATATTTTTCGGGGCTCTGATGTTTGATGCATATGTTTATAACTGTTATATCATCTTAGTGTATTGACCCTTTAATATACATAATATCTTTTCTCTTGCAACAGTTTTTGGCTTAAAGTCTTTTTTATGTTATATTAATATAATGTTCCAGTTTTATGTTGGTAGCTATTTGCATTAAGTATGTCTTTACATTCTTTCACTTTCAGTGTTTGCACCTAGTATCTAAAGCAAGTAACTTGTAACAGCTTGGAGTTGGGTCATGTGTTTTTTGTAGGCTATTATGGTAATGTATGCCTTTTGATTGGAGAGCTTAATTTATTAACATTCAAATAAGTAAATAATAAGAATTTACTTTTGCTCTTTTGCTCATTGTTTTCTGCATGCGTTGTACATTTTTTGGTTTCTCATTCCTTCAATTATGGCTCTTTTGTTGTCGTTCAGTTGACTTTTTGCAGTGTATTATTTTTATGGTCTTGGATTTCCCTTTTCAGTATATATTTTTAGATATTTTCTGAATGCTTACCTGAGGTTTACAGTTAACATACTAAATTTATAACTGTCTATATTAAATCAATACCAACATTGCTCCAATAGCATACATTATGTTCTTGTCACAAATTGTGTCTTTATACATTGTATGCTCAGTAACATAGATTTATAATTTTTTTGTACTTGACTTTTGTATTAGGTGCAAGAAATAAAAAGTGGAGTTACGAAGCAAAAATATAGTAGTAATGACCTTTGTATATACCTATAGGTACCTTTAGTGGACATTTTTATTTCTTTGTATAGTTTCCAGTTACTGTCGTAGCATCCTCTGATTTCACCTTGGAAGACTGTCTCAGCATTGTTTTTGAAAAGGTTGATTGGTAAAAATTCTCTCAAATTTTGTTTACCTGAGAATGACTTAACATTGTCACTGTTTTAAAAAATTGGTAAAATATACATCATGTTTAGCATATGAATCTTTTTAAGTGTACAGTGTGGTGCATTAAGTACATTTACGTTGCTACATGAATGTTACCACCATTCATCTTGTAAACTCTTTTCATCTTGCAAAACTGAAACTCTGTCTCTATTAATCAACAACTTCCCATTATCAAGGTAGGATAAAGGGCAGAAGCCAAGCCAAGAAAAACAAGAAACACAGCAACTTATTCAGACTTGATAGCTTCAATAATACTACGTAGAGTCACGTACAACATATTGGATTTCACTGCAAGAGTTTGATAAGTAGATGAAAAGTAAAAGATTAAAATTGTCTAGACCCTTTTAGCCTGATTTAGGATCAGTCTCAGCGATTGGCGTGGAGTTGAAAATTATTATTAATATAATAAAATTATTATTATTATGGATGTGGAGTGAAAAGCACAGTTGAAGACAGGAAGGAAGAGTTAATTTTTCTTCATCTGTGGGCACTGAAGGACCTTGGTAAAGGAAGGGAATTTGGCAGGTTATTACAACATCCTTTGACAGTAATTCACAGTTTTTCCCATAAATGTAGCCTTTTCAAACACACTAACAAAATTGTTAGTATTTGCTGAAGACTGTATTTATTCCTCAGCTGGACATTACAATACCAAGCCTTGCTTACAGCTGTAGCCATATGGCTAAGTACTGGCTAATGGGGTGTGAGAAAAGTAGTGGGTACAATACCTTGAGTTCTCTGTTTAAATGTAAAAGCATCCCTGTTGCTCTTTCACTTTTATTCCTTCTTCCTAACTGAAATGAGAACACAATGGTGGAGGAGCTGCAACAGCCATTTTAGATCGAAAGATGAAAGTTGCATTTTGAAGATGTTAATGCAGCGATGTAGAAGGGTCCCGGTTCACTGATACTTGTGGAGTTAGTATATCAACCCTGAATAATAAACCCAGACTTTGTATGAGATTAAAACAAACTTCTATTTCTGTTAATCAACTATTATTTTGATTTATGATCTCTGCTATAGCAGGTGAGCTGGGATTGTAATTAATACATTTCCAATGGTTAGCTTTGGGCTATATCCATAGTTCTCTCTTCTGAGGCTCACAAGTTTAATAGCTGTAGCTGCAGAGCTAGCTCAGGGCAAAGGACTCTTTTGATAAAGCACAAACAGATGACTAAAAGAAAAACACAAAAGTGAAATGTTGCAAAGGTCTGGTGCTCTCTGACAGGATTGGGACTTGTGCCCATTCACAAGTTCTATCTCCTTTTACCTTCGTAAATCATAAGTCATCGCCCAATCTCTAGTAATTCCCCTAACTGAACCAGATCACGTATTAACTTAAAAAGAAAAACGCTATTCTGATTCAAGCTGTTGATACATATACCTAATTTTGAATTTCCTTCTTTCTGAATTACCTTCGATTACATTTTAACCAAGTCCCAAAATAGATTCTTGAAAATGTCTCGATGTGAATTTTTGGTCTTTCTAAAAGTCACTTCTATGAAATTTGCAAAATGTTTCCCAAGAGCTTTAATGCTTTTTAAACTGCGAAGTCACATAAAGCCAGAGTTGAAAGAAATGCTCAGCTGTCCTCAGCTCTGGCTGTATATTAAATTGACTTTTGCGATGCTTTCGGAAGATACTGAGATCTAATTTACACTGCCAGACATTGAGTAAATTGTTTTCTAGAAGAAAGTTGAGCCAACAGCAGTTTTCAAATGCTTCCCACAAAACTCTAATGTGCACCCATGCTCAGAGACCACTGATCTAATCCAACCCTTAGTTGTGAGTTAAAAATGATCCTCCTGGAATGATACTAATATGGATTATTAATGTAGTCCATCCTCTTTGCTCTTTAGATAGGAAAATGAAGATACACATAAATTAAGGGATTAAATCAAGTCAGGTGAAATGCCCAGGAGAAGTCAATATAGAATCCATTTCTCAGTCCATTTCTTACCTCAGTCTAGCAGGCTATCTGAAAGTCAGTGCAAGTGTCACTAGAAAAGGGTATTACATGGGAGGAAACAAAGTTAGTAAATTTGAAGGAATTACAGGGAGGCTTTAAATGACAATGACATGTAACTTTAATAAGACTGATAGGAAAGAAAAGGTAACAGAAATTTATTCCATTATTTTTTTCTAGATTGGCTACTAGGAGATCACTAGCAAGGTGGACAACAGGAATATAACGCAGGACTTCTAGTCTCAAAAATGTATCATATAGATACATGATAGAGCCAAACCTATGAAGTCGAAAGGGGGAACCAATTCAGAGCCATGTTTTTCTTCTTGTTGCCCATTGGTGGGGTTGGCATTTAATAGGTGCTCAGTGTTTACAGAGGAAAGGAAGATATTCAATATAAGTAGTAAACATAATAGAGGTTTAGCAAGAGGAGAACTAACTTCAGTGTTAATACTCAAGAAAAACTTCGTGGAGGAGGGATTTGAGTTTACCGTTGATGAAAAGTGTAAGTGTGAAAGTAGGGGATGAGTATCAAAGAAGGGGCAGGTAGTCCGGGAGTAGAACCCGTGCAACAGTATGCATAAGAGAATGACGAATGGCATGGATGGTTGGCATAGAGGAGACCGATTGTCTGGAACAGAATTCTTTTGGGGATCAGTAAAAAAGACTGATTGAGCTTAGATTGTAGAAAAACTTAAATGGTACTCAACTGAGAATTGCATCTTGAGGGCAGCTGGTGACCCTTTGTGACCTTTGACCAGGCAGGTGATAATGAAAGTCAGAAAAAGGGTATAGTTGAGACTTTATAATGATTCTGTTTTACTGAGAAATAATTTTAGTCTAGACCAGCTCTACTTATCTGAAGAAAAGAAAAAAAATACTGTTGCCATGGAGCAGAGTTTATAATTGCCAATACATTAGAAATTACATTGGTAAGGAGGAGATCCCTTCAGGGAATCATATTTTCACTCTTATAAGGTAGACTGTCTTCAAAAGACTGTTAATGTTGCCGTGTCTTTTGGGTTCAGCAGAATATATATTTATAAATAAAACACAATATACAGCAACAAGTGAGTAAACTGATAGCATTTTTGTTTGGCTATCATTGATATTGCTTGCTGAAGGCCAACAAATTTCTCTTAAATTCTTAGGCCAGCTCAAAAGACTAGCATTCTCATCATAACGCATTTTTTAAAACTTGAGCTAGGTACATACACTTAAAGATGATAACATGAAAATTTACAAAATTATCTGACACTGGAGAGATATTACAAGGAAATTTTGATATTTCACTGCAAAATATTGCCAATTATGGAAGCTGTCAATTTAACAATAGGCTTATTCACTATGGTGTTTGATTAATGTGAAATTATTCAGTTGGCTACCTTGTAGTTGGCCTATTTTTGTGTCCAATTAGTATGCTAATAATGGTAATTATGTTCTATACTGCATGTCTCATCACCTAGAGGGTTTTTAAAATGATAAAATAATGAGAATAAACAAGCTGATGCTGACATTCACTGGGCCATTCTAATTACTTACTGAGAGCACACTGGGGAATCAACCCTCAACCAGAGAAAATGATTCTTGCATACTTTGTTAAAACTACTCATTCCAAAGAGCAGTAACAGTTTGCTTTTGTTCTCTTTATTACCGAGCGATTTTATATCCCCACTCTATTTTTTATTTCCGATATTTTTGGTATTTATTAAGAAGGAGATAACAAATTATATTTGCCTTTTGTAACTAGTATTTGTAGAAGGGGGTCAGAAAACAGAACAAAATTGGTCAGCTGTGCACCTTTGCACCCAGTAGTTACCATTCATATTTTCTCTCCACTGTCAATAAAAGAAGAAAAGAAAAAAACTCAACAAAACCCATTCCTTCTACAAGGAACTCTATTTGTGCTTTGGGGAATCCTGTGACAGGTGATGACTTTTGCTAAGTCCTCAGTGAGATAATCAAACACACTAGTGTGCAGGAGGGATTTCTTCTCAAAATAATAAGAAAAAAAAGCTGATTTTGTTTCATTTATAATCTCACCTGTTTAGATGGCCAAGTGACCTGTATTAGAATTCTGGCGTGAAATGACTGATCCAGCTATTATGATACTTTCTAATTACATTTTTGTAAAATGTACTTTGTAATTCAAACTATATCAAATTTAAATGTGTAATTGATAATTGATACCTTTATGGCTTTTAATACAGCTATGAAGTAGATTATGAAATTTAACTTCTAAATCACTTATAGGTAAATCTGTAGCTTGGACATTCACAAAGTAAATCAAAACATTATACAGTCTCTTTCTAACCATCTATAAGAGAGTAAAGCAAAGAGATTTCCATTCTGTGGAATCTTCATGATGAGGTAGTAAAAGCACTTGACTGAACCTCTTATCCTTTAATCATGTGATTAGAAACTGTAATATGAACAAGGCTAGTTGTGTTCTCTGATCTTTAGTTATTTCAGCTGCAAAACAAGAGGGCTGAATGAGACCAGAGTTTCTAAAATTGTTCCATGGGTCTATTAAATCTCACGTGGTTTTTACAATTTTGCATAAAGGTTTCTGTGGTCCAATCCATTTTGAAATTCCAGAGTAAGCCAAGGTAAATATATTTGTTTACTGTAGGAATTCTCAAAGTATTTAATATATTAATTTACCTTATAGATCTGAAATTACTGTGATACAATATATAGCATTTCTCAATTTGATCATTAAAACACATTTATTTGTCAAATATATATTAATATCTCATAGGGAACTATAATTTTGCAAAGTATAGTTTAGAAAATATTAGCCTAGACGAAAGTTGTAAAATTTTCTAAGTTCTAATATTATTTTTTCACTAGACTGTAAGTTTTATAACAGTAGAGATAATACTGGTCTTGTGCTGTTACAGGCTAGGTGTGTGTACAAAGCATAGTACTTTCACAAAGTATATTCTTAATATACATATGCAATGTATGCTAAATGAATCAAGAAGTGAGTTAATGAATGAACTAATAAATGCATACATAAATGCATTCTTTGTTTCCATGAAAAGTGAGCACATAATGGGAAGGGAATAATTTGGGGATCCCACTATTGTGTTGCTGTGGATTGAAATTTTCCCTTACACTTGTTTGGATGCCTATGCATTTGGTCGGCAGTGAAAGCAAAATGACAAGCTTTTCTTTTTATCATTTTAATCTCATTCCTTATGGACTGGGTAGGAATGATATAGTTACTACTTATTGAGCAATAACTAAATTTTTGGTGCTGTGCAAATTACTTTGTTTATAGCAAGTAATTGAATCCTTTCAAAAATCGTATGTAGAATATATTATTTCCTCTTTATTACAGGGAGTTAAGAAAAGGTCCCACAAAAGTGGCAGTTCTAGAATTCAAATAACATCTGACTCCAGAATATGAGTTCTTTGTCATTTCTTAGTATTTTTTACTGTTTATACTATTATAGTTGTTCCATTATTTCCCCTTTTGCCCCCTCCACCCACGCTGCCCTCTATTCCCACAGTCAGTCCTTACACTGTTGTCCTTGTCCGTGGGTCATACATATATGTTCTTTGACTAAATCCCTTCACCTTCTTTCAACCAGTCTCCACCTGCCCCCTCCCCACTTACAGTTGCCAGTCTCCCATGTTTCTGTGCCTCAGATTCTATTTTGTTCACTTGTTATTTTGTTCATTAGATTCAAGTGAGATCATATGGTATTTGTCTTCCATTGTCTGGTTTATTTATTAGCATAATAGTCTCCAGTTATATCCATGCTGTCACAAAAGGTAAGAATTCTTTCTTTTTCACTGCTACATAGTATTCCAGCTTGGAAAGGTACCACAGCCTTTTTATCCACTCATCTACTGATGGGCACCTAGGTTGTTTCTAAATCCTGGCTATTGTAAAAAATGCTGCTGTGAACACAGGAGTGCATATATTCTTTTGAATTAGTGTTTTGGGTTTCTTTGGATGTGTTCCTAGAAGTGGATTTGCTGGGTCATAAGGCAGTTCCATTTTTAATTTTTTGAAGACACTCCACACTGTTTTCCACACTGGCTGTTCCAGTCTGTACTCTTACCGATAGTGCACTAGGGTTCCCTTTTCTCCGTATCCTCACCAGCACTTCTTGCTTATTGATTTATTTATGATGGCCATTCTGACAGGTGTGAGGTGGTATCTCATTGTGGTTTTAATTTGCATCTCTCTGATGGACAGCGATGTCGAGCATCCTTTCATGTGTCTCTGGGCCCTCTGTATGTCCTCCTTGGAGAAGTGTCTGTTCAGGTCCTTTGCTCATTTTTTAATTGGATTATTTGTCTTCCTGGTGTGGAATCATGTAAGTTCTTTATGTTTTGGGCAATTAAACCCTTGTCTGATGTATCATTGGCAAATATGTTTTCTCATACAGTGGTTCCCCTTTCATTTTGATGGTGGTTCCTTTAGCTGTGCAGGAGTTTCTTAACTTGATGCTGTCCCATTTGTTAGTTTTCCCATTTGTTTCCAGTGCCTTAGGAGATATATTGGCAAAAATATTGCTATGCTAGATATCAGAAATTTTACTATGCTTTCCTCTAGAATTTTTATGGTATAGCAACTTATATTTAACTCTTTTATCCATTTTGAGTTTATTTTAATTATGGTGTAAGGTGGTCGTCTAGTTTCATTTTTTTGCATGTAGCTGTCCAGATCTCCCAACACCATTTGTTGAAGAGGCTGTCTTTACTCCATTGTATGCTCTTGCCCCCCTCATCAAATGTTCATCAACCATAAAGTCATGGGTTTATTTCTCAGCTCTCTGTTCTGTCCCATTGATCTACATCTCTGTTCTTAAGAATATGAACTTTCAACTCTTATATGCCTCACTATGATGCTCTTTGACTTGTGCAATGTCTCAGAACTTGTCAATGAGCAAAACTTTTCATAACAACTTAGAAAAATTTATCCTAGGAGATCTATGGTATCAGAATGATCCCTGTTTATTTACCTCCCATGTTTCTCTGTGATCAGTGTGGAATAAAGTACTGCATGACAATTTATAAGTCAATCCCCTAAATACATTTATTCCATGTGTTTCTACCTTGACTTCTTTCAAGGTGAATCAAATTACCCTATGCAGTAAACTAGTATTACTCATATTTTTACTAATGTGGAAACTAAAAAAAAAAAACCCAAAAACCTTTTTCTATCACAATCCTGCTTTATTAGGTAAAAGCAAGATTCACATTTACATCTGGTTGTATGTACCCAAAGCAGATACCTTTGACTAATAGATATGAATTTTGTTCCTTCTTGGAAGCAGAGGACATTCTTATAAATCATACATTGTATTCAGTGTGACATGCTTACATAGGAATGTACTGAGCTACAAATTAATATTTAATTGTGTGACACAGCAAATAAGCATTATGACTTTATTAAATTAGCATCTGTTAACTGGAGCACAGGGTGTCTGATGGTGAACCACAGTTCAACCAAATACCAGAGCAGCAAAAAATAAAGCTAGACTACTTTCTTATACCATATACAAAAAAAAACAACCCTAAAACTGGATTTAATACAGAATTGTAAAACCTGAAACTATAAACCTCGTGAAAGAAAACATATCTAGTAAACCATTAGACATTTGTCTTAGCAATATATATTTATTTTTGGATGTAACTCCTCAAGCAAGGGCAACAAGTTCGGAAATAAACAAACAGGACTATGTGAAACTCAAGAGCTTTTGCACAGTGAAGAAAACCATCAACACATCAAAAAGACAACCAAGGGAACAGGATAAGATATTGGCAAATAGTACATCTTATGTGGGATAACATGAAATATATACAGAAAGCATACTCGACATCGTAAAATAAAAAAAAACAATCCCATTATAATATTGCAGAGGGCTTGAAAAAAAATTTCTCCACAGAAGTCATATAGATCACTAACAAACATAAAAAGATGTTAAAAATCATCATCAGGGAAACGCAAATCAAAACAAGGAGATGTAACCTCACACCTGCCAGGATGGCTATTATCAAGAAGTCTATGAGTAACAAGAATCGTCAAGGATGTGGAGAAAGCAGAACTCTTGGGCGCTGCTGGTGGTACTGTAATTTGGTGTTACCACTAGGAAAACAGTATGGAGATTCCTCAAAAAACTGAAAAGCGAAACTATCATATGACCCAGCAATTCCGCTTCGGAGTGTTTAGCCAAAGAAAGCAAAAACACTAATTCAAAAAGATATATGCATCGTCATGTTCACTTCAGCTTACATTTATTATAGCCAACATATGGGAGCAACCTAGGCGTCCACTGATACATGAATGGATAAAGAATGTGTGCTATGTACATACAATGCCACATTACTCAGATATGAAAAATAAAATCTTGCCATTTGCAATAATATGGATGGAGCTAGAGGGTATTATGTTAAATAAAATAAGTCAAAGAAAGACAAATATCATGATCTCATTTATATGTAGACTCTAAAAAGCAAAGTAAATAAACAAAAAATGGAAACGAAGTCATAGATACGGAGAATAAAGTGACGGTTTCTAGATGAGGGGTGCATGGGCGAAAAAGGTGACAAAGAATAACATTTGAGAATTTCAGGACTCAACACAACAGCAGAATAGGTGGAAATTACCGTCACCTTCTTTTGGGACCCAGTAGAAATTACAACTGAATTATAGAACAATCAAGCTAAATAAGCAACTGAAGACTAGCTGAATAGAAGTCTTATAAGAAAAGGATATACAGAAACCACAGAAAGTCTGGTAGGAAGGGCAGAAACCCATGAAAAAGGCTGGCGACAAACCCACATGCAACTGTTGAGAATCGGGAAGAATATCTTAGCTGCAAACATTCCCCCTGAGGAACAAGGGACCACAACCCCTTGCTGGGAAGGTCTTCCCATTGGTCCTGGGAAGAGGGGCCCACATAACATTTGACTGTGAAAATCAGCGGGGAATTTATTTGCCTGGTGAGAATGGAGACTGCTAGAAACCCAGGTGCCATTTTAAAGGGCCAACACATAAAATGTCATTTGTGACCACTCACCCTGGGCTCTGGCAGGGCTACTGTAAGACTGGAGTCATACAGAGAGAGATTGGATTTGTGGCTTTCAGGAGAGGGCTGAAGAGACAGCTGCCAGTTTCCCTGTGCTGAGTCCCTTTCCCATGCTGCCCACATATGCCATCTTATCTGGTTTGGACACTTGCCTGTGGCCCTGCCATTCCAAGCTGCTGCCATGTGGAGTAATGAACTAGCTGCAGGGAGTCTGGGCCCACATTGCAGAATTTCTTATAAGATTCTCAAGGAGGCCTGGGCAGACTCACAGGGTACCAGAGACACACAGAGAGAATGAGCTTTAGGGCAAGGGCTATATTTCCCATGCACTTGACTGGTGCCTCTCCGCCACAGCATCTGCCTGAGGAGATGCAATTGCCCTACCTTCCCGACTCATTTTGATCCCACCCTGTTGATCTCGTGTGCTGCAAAGGAGTCGGCTTGCTGTGGCTAGCCTTGCCTTGCATTGCAATCTTTCTTGGAAAACTTTCAGAGAGGTCTGGGCAGATTCAGAGGGTGTCAGAAATGCACAAGGAGAGGCTGAGTAAGGTGGCTTTAGAAAGGAAGTTGATTCTCCCATGCGCACCAGCAGCCACCTTTTCCCCCTATAGCTTTGGCCTCAGGAGATGAACTTACCCCATCCTCCCAACTCACTATGGTCCTGAACTGTCAAACTGGAATGCTGCAGAGGGGTCTGCTGGTTGTGGCCAGCCCCCAGCCTTCTTTGCAGTTCTTGTAAAGCTCTCAAAGAGGTCCTGGAAGACTTAGGAAATATGAGAGACACACAGGGAGAGACTGAGATATGTGGCTTTGGGGTAAGGGCCATATTTCCCCACATGACCAGATCAGTGCAGTTTAGTCTCTCCTGGGGCAGGACCAAGTTTAACTTGTTTTAGCCTGATGAATTCTACCACCCCTACTATGACAACCCCCTGAGACACTGGTCCACTGCAGAGGCCCACAGGACCCAGGCAGATGGCGGTTGACCTTGATGCACCCTGAGGTTCTTTCTGAGTAGCTTCTGACCCAGATATGGCACTAAGTTTGAGTCTGTATCAGATTGGTGACCAACACTTGCCCTGCAGGGTGACTCATTGAGAACCGACCTCACACAACTCATGTAATAGCAGAGGTTCTCCCAGTGATAGAGCCTGACAAGCAACTAAAACGTGGAGATAAATCTCAAGGGCCATTGGGCCCTTTTATGACCAGCCCCACACTTGGTAGTGGCAGAAGCTAATATTGGTATGCAGGTTGGCCTCTCTCACATGCACCAAGGCCAAGCAGAGACAGCTGCCAACCGTGAATAGCTTGTACCTCCTAACAGGTAGCCAAGGATGATCGCAAAACATGTCTGACATTGACCAGCACTGGAGTCAATCCCAGGAGTCCCCAGAACTAACACACTTAGTGGCAAGCTTCAGACCACATCAGAGCACAATCCGATTAGCTCCCCGAGTGGCGCATCCAGAGAGAGATCACGGCAGCATTAGACACAGCCGGGACAAATTCTGCTTCATCAGTGAGCCCTGCACACCAGCTTGTACACTGTGGCAGGCATCAGTCCACACAATCAGTCAGCCCGATGGTCAGTCCCACCCATGGACAGTCCAACAGCAATCAGTACTCAACTTCAAGAGTAGGGTTAACATACACGCACAAGGGACATTCCTGGAGCACCTAGCTCAGGTGATCAGGGAGACTGAACCAAAGAGATCTGCAGGGTGCATACGGCATAAAGCCAACAGTTGGAGACATAGCAGATCTACCTAATATACAGAAACAAATACAGAGAGGCAGCCAAAATAGGGAGACAAAGAAACACGCCACAAATGAAAGAAGGAATCCCCTGAAGAAGAAGAAATAAATTAAACGGAGGCAAGCAATCTACCACATTCAGAGTTCAAAACAGTGGTTATACGGGTGCTCAAGGAACTTAGAAATTCAATAAAGAGATATCAAGCATATAAAAAGACATACATTATTTAAAAGAACCAGTTAGAAATGAAGAATATAATATATGAGGTGAAGGATAAATTAGAAACATTTAACAGTAAACTAGACGAAGCAGAAGGTCAAATCAGCAATTTGGAAGACAAGGTAATAGAAAACACAATCAGAGCTGCATAATTATTTATTAAAAAATATATTCAAAAAACGAGAACAGCTGATGGGGCCTCTGTGACAACACGAAGCATAGCGTCTACATTTATCACACACGCACAAGTTCAGAAATCGCAGAGTCACAAGTAAAATAAGCCAAAGAGGCCCACTTAAAACACATCATAATGGAAATGTCAAAGGTTAAAGAGAAAGGGAGGATCCTAAAGTAGGAAGAGAAAGGCAGTTACCTAGAAGGAACTCCCCTGAAACTTTCAGCTGATTTCTCAACAGAAACATTTCACTCCAGTTGGAATTTGCACAAAGTACTCAAAGTGAAGAAAAGCAAAAACCTGAAACCAAGACTACACTACCCAGCAAGGCAATCACTTAAAGTTGAAGGAGAAATAAAGTATCGCAGACAAAAAAAAAAAAAAAAAGTAAAGGAGTTTAACACCGCCAAACAGTATTACAAGAAATGCTTGCTAAAGGGACTTTGTTAAGAAGAAATTTAAAAAAGATGAACATAAATAAGTACAATAAAATGGCAATAAGTACTTACCTATCAATAATCACCTTAAATGTAAATGAATGAATTGCTGCCATCACAAGATATAGGGTAGCTGAATGGAGTAAAGGAAAAAAATCCATATATATGAGGGTCCCTCCCCCACTGGAATTATCTTCTGGAGGGCGGGCCCCGTGTAATACAGGCTGCCCTGCTAGGTGAGTGTTCTAGGAGCCCATCCGCATCCGTGCAGCAGCTGGCGTTGCTGTGAGAGGCTGCGTTCAGCTTCAGTGATTTTTTCCGCAGACTCTTTCAGCGCGTTTGCCCATTTCATGAGGGGTGATTTACGAGCGCACCTGCCCGCATCATCCTGAGTGTTCAGTAGTTTTTGATCGAAAACGGCATGACCCCCACACCGCACCTTCCCTATTCACTCGATTTCACCCTGAGGGACTTTTTTTTGTTTGTTTTCTCAGATGAAAAAAGTCCTCAAAGGGAACTATTTTGTCAATGTTCAGAGGTGAAACAAAAACTGGTGAAAACAGTAAAAGGCATCAGAATCAGTGAGTTCAAAAACTGTTTTGAGCAGTGGAAAAAACATCTCAATCGGTGTATTGCATCAAATGGTGAGAACTTTGAAGGTCACTAAAGTTTAAATATATAAGAATAAAAACACAATTTTTTATAAATAAATTCTGTGTTTTTTGGGTCCCCCCTTGTATGCAGTCAAAGACACACACAGGCTGAAAGTAAAGGAATGAAAAATATTTTATGTGAATGGAACATCAAAAAGCAGGGGTAGCAATATTTATAACAGAGAAAATAGACATTAAAACAAAGACTATATTCAGAGACAAAAATGGAGGCTTTAAACATGTGTTTTTAGAAAACACAATAGCCTGACAGTGAAATATATCGAACAAATTAGAATAAAAATGAGTAAAGCAATTTGCAATTCAGACCTAAATATAGCTTTGAGCCTAGTTGGGAGCCAGGTAAAAATACTGGAAAATAATCCTTACCAGCAAATAGTGCTAGAGGCAAAACTGGAACGTCCCTTAACAGATTTTTCAAGGTTAAGGTGTTTGGTGGTTTCTAATTCTTTCTGGGAAAAGGTCTTGTTGCAGGTACAGCTATTGCACAAACTCCCTTTTGGGCTGCAAGCAAATAATCAAGCCATCTTGTCAAGAACTACTTGAGCTAGGGAATCTGAAGGTATTTGTCATGCTTGTTGGCTCTAGCAGTAGAGCAGGCTATTATGCTAGCAGTTTCTGGTTGGATTTCACGTCATCACATCTATCCGAGTAATGCCGAAGCCAGTCTGCAAGCCTGTTGATTCTAAGGAGGCAGTTTTCTCATACTGATCTCAACATTCTGTTCGCCTCCTCTTGGAGTGACCAATTTTAAGCTACCTCTGAGAAACCTTAAGAAGAACGGGATTGATGAAAACCGGAAGGTATGACTAAAAACATAATCTCACGTGCTTTACATGTTTTCTAGTGATGGCAATTAAAAATTATACAACGGGATTTTAGCTATGTGCCCAAACTAGTATTAGAATTCAGACAAAGTAGCATTGACATCCACAGAAGTACCAGAATCCTTTTCAGATTTACAAAGAGGCATGATAATTTGTAACCGGCTGTTTGTAAAATTTGTAATGGAAAAGAGCACAAAATCTTTGTGAACATAATGCTAATATGTGGCAAATGATACCAATTAAGCAAGCAGCTCAAATTTATAAGGTAAATAAGCAGTATCCCCAGATTTCTAAGCCTTATCTCAGTGTCAAATAGGTTTCACCTAAAAGTTATCCTATTAGTAGAAAAATTTTCAATATTACTCCTCTTCCAATACATCATCTTACTTGCAGAGATGGAAAGAAAACAATTCAATTTCTCTATCACTTTTACCCATATTCATGAATCTGCTATTAGTTTTATTGCAGTGTTCAGGCTGAAGTAGGTATTCTAAAGGATCAAATTAATTGAACTTTCTCGGAGCCAGAATATTGCTGAATTGTACAATAAACCCGTTTGTCAGGAAGCAATGTCTCTGGTTGAAACATTTTTCTGAACCAACAGTTGAGAAGTAAAGATCAGCTGCCAATAAATATAGACTGTTTCTTAATTATCAGATCTTTTTGATATAAAATTTTAATCTTTTATATCAAAGCAAAATTTCCCAGGAAATAGGACAGTGTTCTATTCATTTTCTCTATTCTCTCTAGTGCCTATTAAAGTGCTGTGGACATGCATATCATTTGGTGGAGAATGAAATCTGGAAAACGATCTCTGGAAAAGGATCGTCATGATTTCTGGGAAGGATTATCTCTGTCTCAAAAAAAGAAAACAACACTAACAGCACATAGCGCACTTTAACTTCTATAACAATTTACAGAATCACTAACTCTTTAAATTATGATAGATGGTATCCATGCAAATAGATGTTTATATGTTAGGACTAAAATACTTCACTTAAAATGCATTTCAATTTTTTAAGCACTGACATGCTGTGAAAGATAAGGAACTCACAAAGGGAAATAATCTTCACGATACTGAATTCTGTTCAATTCAATTAACCCCAAGAGTGACGTAGGTAAACTTAGACCCTTAACCTGGCAGAAAGACTACTGTCCTGATAGTAAACCTATATGAATGTGTACTTCTTATATATTTTTTATATTTGAAAGTACTGTTTTCTATTTTCAGCTTAAGGCTTTGGGAAAAACAATATATATTCTAAATTATTCATAAGAATTTCACACAACGGTTTTTCTTATCCATCAATTTTTATCTTACCATGTTGTTCTAAATCACCTCAATTAATATACAGGTCATTTCTACTTAAATAACTAATCAAATATCAATATAGGAGTTAAAAATCCTTCTAGAAAGATAGAAGGAATGTTTATTACTTAAAATGTGGTTTCGTTCTACCAGAGCAAATACAACTGGCTTCATTGATTGGTCAGAAAAAAGTAAAAATGTTTGTATATCCAAATCAACTCCTTGTACAGGGACATGTGAGGCTATAATTTTCTTAATTATCTAATTATTATTCCATTAGGTGGTATGTGAAATTACTGAAATGAAATATCAACTTCAATTGTAGAGAGGCATATTTTGTTTCTTGCTATAGTTGTCTTAGACAAAGGTTTTTTTATAAAATAAAAAGTAAGGCTAGAAATGGTCAAGGAATTACTAATTTAAATACATACAGAATATCAGTTTTATAAATATATACATCATCAGTTTTATTAAAGGTAGAGCCAGGTTTCAGGTGAAATACCCAGCATTCAGACAGTTTTTCTGAGGAGGCTAAGTTTTGAAAATAGTACATCATATTATCTAGATGCCAAGGTTTTCCCCTTACAAGGGTGAAAACAATAAAAATCACGAAGTTCTGTATAATTGAGAGTTATTGATAGGAAGTAACTAGAATATACAATATAAAGTATAGGAAAACTGGCTTGCTTGTCACAAGAAATTTAAGATTACTGCTATGCTTAGGAAGATAATCATTATGATAACTATGAAACATAAGGGTTACGTATCGCAGTGGTTGACTTTACTGGCCTGGTTCCGGATCTTGAAAAAGGACTTCTGCTTCAAGTGCCACCTGCTTTTTTCTGATCTGGTTGTCCACCGGAGATAATTTTAACTTGAGGTCTCCTATAGGCTGAGATGTACAGTCAGGTGAAGGAAGTGTTAGTGTAGTAGGAAGCTTTTTAAATGAGAAACATAAATCTGTGAGGCGATACCTTTTAACTCCAAAGCACAGGGATTAAGTAACAATGCATGGTATCGCCCCTTTCAGCAAGGCTGCAGGAAGACCTTGTGGAAATGTCCCTTCTCACGGACCATCTTCAGGCTATGATGTTTGATGTTTTTTGTCTTTCAGGAGCACACTATGAAAAGATTTCTCTACAAGCTCTAAGTTAACTTCAAGAAATTGATAAGTTCTTTGCAATAAGCCAGAATTTCTCCTTAATAAGGTAAGTTTATACATTTCCTGATCTAGCCTTATAGGTCTCCTGGAAACAAATATAAAAGGGAACTATTGATGTTTACCAAGTGATGGGCTTCTCGCCAAAGCAGATTAAAAGATTCAATATGTTTTACCAATTGAATTTTAACTACCTCATCAGTTTGTTTTATAAACCCAGAGGCCTGGGGATGACAATCGCAATGAAAATGATGCAATATCAGTTAAATTTTGCATACTTTGTATAACATTTGCCTTGTAAAGTGGGTCCCACAGATGCTGTGAATCTCTTTGAGTATTTTCCAAGCAGAAAAAAATCATTCCTCAAAATATTAAAGAGAGATTTTCTTATTGTAGTTGTATATTTAATCATTCATTTAGAGAGATCATAAGCAATTATGGAAAGTTAAATGATTAGCAGCAAAATTTATTTCTTTCAATATTAAGAAGGTTTAATTTACTTAAGCAGTAAAAAAACTTAAGGATATAGACTACAGGAACAATTTTAAATAAACATACATGTTTGTTATTTCCTTTATAACTTCTTATCAAAAACACATCAATAGTAGAGAAAAATTTGTCTTTTCTAATGGAGAGAGAAAACTCAATTTCATTTCTGTATTTCTTTAAAAAATTTTTAAAGTATATTTTATTGATTATGCTATCACAGTTGTCCCATTTTTTCTCTCCTTTATCCCCATCCACCCTGCACCCCACCTCCCTCCATCATTCCCCCCACCAAGTTCATGTCTGTGGGTCATACATATAATTTCTTTGGCTTCTCCATTTCCTATACTATTCTTAACCTCCCCCGTCTATTTCATACCTACCAATTATGCTTCTTAAATAAATTAATTCCAATCTTTGTATAAACCAATTCCAACCTTGTTTATTTGACCATACATTAGATTTCTTTTTTCAAGATTTCCCTTCTACATAACCTTCTGCAAACTTCACAACCTCTCTGTAACTGTCATAAACTTTTAAGCTTTTATCCTTTCTTTTTCTTCATTATTCAAAAAAAATCTAGAACAAATGAGACTTGATTTTAATCTATGCTAAATGACTATCTTTTTCTTAAGCAAAATGTATTTTCACTCCTCATACCATCTTTTACCAAGCACTCATGTCATTTTCCATTTATAATCATTTTAAATCAACATATCATCCTAATCAGGCTTTTTTTCACAAGTGGGTGGATCTGAATGTGAGCCATCTTGTGCCTGCCTTTTTAGCCTTGTAAAATAGCATGCTAAGGTTTCCAAATGTATTACCCTGCTTTTTCATCTGGTGCTAACCCCAAAGATAGCACAGCAGTGGACAACGTGTCCTTTTAAATTAAGTTAACAACCATAAACTAGTTTTTATTGGCTGGAGATTAATCCTAGACTAAGTGTACTTGAAAATCAATTAGGTTAGTGTCTATTTATCTAATTTATATAGGTACTAATTTGTTTTAAGTGAATAAGTTCCTTTACAACCCAATTCTGAAGTTACAATTCAATCTTGGCAATACTACCAGCAGTAGAAATACATTGTTTATAATATACATACCTAGACAGACATAAACATAAATATAAACAGAGATTTCATAGCTTTTGTTTTCAAGTGGTACATGTTATGTCCCAGGCACAAGAACACAAAACTCAAAAGGGAAACAAGACCCAAATTATGTTTTAACAGAGTAAGTTAAGGCTTTGACCAGATGGCCAAAGACTGTGTGCTATAAGAATTTCTTCAAAGCAATTTTAAAACTCATTTGTAATCAACCAAAGAATATATTCCATTATTTCTGATAGGTTTGAAATCCTCTTCATCAAGTATGCCCCTCAAGGTGGACTTACTGACAAGCACAAAAGGAAATGGAAAGCAAGTCTGCATAATAATGTCGAGAAGTTCACAAGACAATGAGGGTGGCCTCAGGAAGCTTGAATCGAAAGGCGGCAGACTCTCCTACAGAGTGAGAGAAAAAGACGATGCCAGAGGCGGAGCCCGAGCACAGGAAGGCTGCCGTCCACTTCCTCCCCAGGGAGAGAGAAAATGGGGGAGGGGAACAGTGCCTCAGAAGATATTTACAACAGGTATGCCATTCAGTTTCTTTGAACTTAGATCTCTCCAAATATTGGTTAAGATAAAAAGTTTTTCTATTGTTTCTTGGTGGTTCAGTGTTGCCATTGTTTTATTTTTGTCCAGAAGCCTAGCCTATTCTAAATTTCTGGACTGCATGTTTTGTGCATGTTATCAGCCAAAGGCCCTACTGCTGTTCCCTGGAGTTGGCTTATTAACACGAGAATTTTTGAGCATTAGTTTTCCACCGCATTCCCCTTTTATGAGGCGTCCCTTCAAAATGCCTGGAGGAGTCCTTCCTTGGAGGAGTCACTTCCTGAGGTAGAGAAGACCCTGTTGTTACCAAACATGAATCGTGTGGAGGGTTCCTCTCAATCCAAACATATAGACTGAGATTTGAATATACTGTGGTTCGGACAAAATATCCCATCTGGATTTTTAATAAAGATTAATATCGTAGGATGCTTCTAATTTTAGCTTTAAGGTAGTCAAAATGATAGGATTTACAAAGAGCTCCATAATCTTACTTTTTCTAATTTTGCTTTTATAAATAATTACTCAGGTCAAGAATTTCCAGACTCAATATGTTTAACCAAAAAAATACTTAGTTTTTCCAAATATGAGGCAAGACCTATCTTTTCCAAAATTATGATTTTAATGTATTTATGAAACTTGGAAAATAATTCAATAAACATAACTGGACTAAGTATTTTTTTAAGATTGGGAATGCTATGTTACAACATCCTGAAACATAGCATGCAGTAAAACATTTCTTCAGGGTACATACATATGACACTAGAAAGAGTTCAGTTGCATTATTGCTTCAACCGATACCCGTTTTCTAGAGCATAGTGCTTCCAAGAGAGTTAAGAAGTTTGTCAAAATACAATCAATAGGAATAATCAGATAGTGTTCAATCTATGAAGCCTGGTTTCAGTGGTATTAATGATAATGTAGATGACCTTAGGAGCTTCACCTTTGAAACATATGTGCTATACATTCTTTTGAAGCTTAAAGCAGAAAGACCTTTGCAAAAATTCCACAGTTACAAATTTAAACACTGTGTATTGATCATTTCATTAAGCTTAGGTATTTGAGGCCATGTCAGTTTTAGACTGTAGTACGTGATGATGAAGCAGGTTGACCTTCTGTGGCAAATTAACCTTTCTTGTCCCCAGGTGGAGCATCAAAACAAAGCAAAAATGCCTACAAATTGATAATGCTCACATTTGGACTACTTCACCTGAATGATAAAATATCCTAGCTTCCTAGAAAGAATATTAATGCAAGAAAGACAAAACTGTCTTTGTAATAAGCAGGTACATATGCGCACTCCTTAATTAAAATTAAAATGATATAGTACTCTATTTTCCTCTTTTTCATATTTCCTTGTGCATTTTTTTCAATATGCTGAGAAAACATGGTCCACTCACCTTCTTATGTATTTTTACTTAGAAAAGAATTACAGTATAGATTATGTGAGTAGTGCTCAGTGAAACAATCCAGTAAACATAAAAATGCAGACACTTGGGCCCACCCTTAGAGATTTTTATTCTAAAAAAATATAAAGACAAGCTACAAAATCTTTATTTTTCACAACTTACATGGGCCATTCTACTGATAAGTGAGGTCTGAGAAACAATGAGGTAGACTATGTTTAAGGTGTATTTTAACTCGCCTGTTCTGTTTAGACTATAAAATTTCACATCACAAAATTGTTTAATCTGTATGAAGGATCACTCATGACTTCTGTCATTAATTATTAGAATTTAGTTTCTTCCCTTTTTCCTTCCAACAAGTTTATTCAAAAAGTGTAGATAAGTCAGTTGATTGCCTATCAAATATGCAATTTACCTATTGGTTTTGTGTTAGTTGAAACCTAAATTTGTTCCAATGTCTATTGAATAAATATTGATTAGGAGACTTCCAGTAAAGATGGCAACATAGGTAAATGCAGTACTGGAATACTCCCACAACCACATAAAAATTACAAGGAAATTACAGAACAGCCATCATTCAGAACCGCCTGACATTCAGCTGAATGGAAGTCCTACAACTAGGGATTTACAAAGAAGAAGCTACATTGAGACTGGTAAGAGGAACAGAGACAGGGAACAAGATGGACCCACACTCATGTGTGTTAGATAAAAATTGGGAGGGATATCTCAGCTGTAAAGTTCCCTCCTGAGGAGCAAGGGGTCTCAGCCCCACCCCAGGCCCCAAGCCCAGGGTTCCAGGCCAGGAGAGAAGTCTCCATAACTTCTGGCTGTTAAAACAAGCAGGGATTGTGACTAAGACAGAGGTTTCTGGAGTCCTAGGTGTTCTTCTTAAAGATTCCGTGCATATACTTACTCAGATTCACTCCTTCCAAACTCCAGCATCAGTGCAACAGCTTGAATGGAACCAGGACATGGGGGATGAACTGAATTATCTGGCATCAGAGAGAGAGCTGGGCAGGGGGAGCTTTCTTCCAGTGAAAAGTGCTGGCAGATGCCACTGTTCCTTTGCTGAGCCCTGCCCCACGCAGAGCCAGCAGGTGGGTGTTGTATCTGATTCTCTATCAACCTGGCTCACGCTATTCGTCTGTCCTGGTGATACCCTGAGTCTGAACTACACTCAGCTTGCATGCTCACTCAAGTTGTTCCCAGTGGCTTTTCCATATGAATGTCCTTTCTTGCCTCATGCTTCAGGCTTCCCTAAAACCTCTTATACAAACAGCATCTGGCCTTAGTGTATCTTGTACTTCTTGCTAAGTGGCCCCAGGCCCAGCATTAGTGGCAGCCACTTTGGTTCACAGCTTAGCCTCTCATTGGCACCTCCAAGCCCAACCCAAGTAGCATCCATCTGAAGATTACACTGTACCTCATGCCAAGTGGTCCCAGGCAGAACACGGGTGGTGGCTCACCTTTCACCACCTGGGAGGCTCCAGAGCCAGTGCACCTGGTGGACAGCTTCAGACCACACATGATTACAACAGTACCACCTCCATGAGTGACACACTTAAGGGATAGACTCGGTGAGCACCAAAGCCCCACTGAAGAAGGCCCTGCTCCATAGGGTTTGGATTTTGAACAACAGCTCCTCCTCTGTAGTCTCAGGCAGTCACTGCAGCTGCTCGGCCTGGGAGTCAGTCCCTCTTAATGATGGCGGCAGCAATCAAGGCTCAACTACAATGAGTCAGTGTGCAAGGCCCACAGGGGCCGCAATTGGAACACCCAGTTCAGGTGACTGGGGAGACTGCATCATGGGGTCCTACAGAGTCCCTACTACACAAGAGCACCCTACCAAGTCCAGGAGATATAATGGCTCTGCCTAACACATAGAAACAAGACAGAGAAGCAGCCAAAATGCACAGACAAGAAACAGGTCCCAAATAAAGAAGCAGGAGAAATCTCCAGGAAAAGGACTAAATGAAATGAAGGCAGGAAAATGACCAGAGATAGAGCTCAAAACAATGGTAAATAAGATGCTTGAGAAACTTAGTGAGAACTACAGCATGAAAAATGACATAGAAACCATAACAGAACCAGTCAGAAATGATGGATACAGTACCTGAAATGAATAATAATTTATAGAGTAGATGAAGCCAAGAATCAAATCAGCTATTTGGAATATGAGAAAGCAAAAAACACTCAATCAGAACAGCAAAAGGAAAGGATTCCAAAAAAATGAAGATAGTGTAAGAAACCTTTGGGACAACTTCAAATGCACCAATATTCACATTATGGAGGTGCCAGAAGGAGAAAGGAGAGAGCAAGAAATTGGAAATCTAATTGAAAAAATAATGACAGAAAACTGCTAATTGGTGAAGGAGGTAGACATACAAGTCCAGGAAGTGCAGAGAATCCCAAACAAAATGGACCCAAGGAGGAACACAGCAAGACACATCATAATTAAGTTATCCAAGATGAAAGATAAGGAGAGAATCTTAAAAGCAGCAAGAGGAAAGGAGAGAGTTACCTACAAAGATATCTCATAAGACTACCAGCTGATTTCTCAAAAGAAACTTTGCAGGGTAGGAAGGGATTGGCAAGAAATATTCGAAGTGATGAAAAGCAAGAACCTACAACCAAGATTACTCTACCCAGCAAAGCTATCATTTAGAATCGAAGGACAGATAAAGAGCTTCCTAGATAAGAGCAAGCTAAAGTTCATCACCACTAAACCAGTATTACATACAAAGTTGTAGGGTCTTCTTTAAGAAGAAGAAGAAAAATAGATTAAAATATGAAAAGCAAAATGGCAATAAATATATATTTATCCACAATGGGATCTAAAACCAAAATAAACAAACAGAACAGAAACAGACTTATAGATACAGAGAACATTTTGACAGTTGCAAGATGGGAGGGAGGTTGGGGGGTAGGCGGAAAAGGTGTAGGAATTAAGAAGCACAGATTGGTAGTTACAGAACAGTCACAGGGATGTGAAGTACAGCACAGGGAATATAGTCAATAATATTGTCATAACTATGTATGGTGTCAGATGGGAACAAGACTTATTGGGATTATCACTCAATAAGTTATATGTCTAATTACTAGAGTGTACATTTGAGACTAATATATTGTATGTCAACAGTAATTGAAAAATAAAAAAATGGTTAAAAATAAATATATACTGGTTACTCTAAATCAATCATATTAGACTCATTTTAATTTCCAGAAATTGGTTGATGTGATACTATGTTAATCAGTTCTGAACAAATTAACCTGAGGAGATATCTGCTGTAGGGTTTCTGGGAAAAGTTGCTTTGTTCTTAAAAAATCATGGAAGAAAGAGTTGACACCATTTGTCTGGAAACGTGACTATCATCTTGTGATTATGAGATGGGCTAAGATAGCACGCCATTCACACTACTGAGGACAGAGTGGAAAAATGAAAAACCCGATGGCACCTTTGAGTAGCTCAGTTAATCAGCCCTGGGAGACAAACCCTTTTGTTGTTTTTGTTTAAGTTAGGTGCATATTTCAGTTTTAGTAATCACAATGATTCTTAGGAAGAGATCTGAGAATCTTGGCAATCATTTAATAATTACTTCTGTATCTCTAATGGTTGGCAAAAGCTCTATTTTGTGAGCCAACACCTTGGCGGGTGTCCTTATATTAATTTCCGATGACTACCAAGGCAATTTACCACACACTTGGTGGCCTGAAACAACAGCAATTCATTCTCTTGCAGTTCTTGAAACAAGAAGCCCAAATAAACAGAAGGGTTGTGCTCCCTCTGGACTAATGAAAAATTCATTCCTTGCCTCTCCACTAGGCTGCGGTGGCTGCCAACGATGGTTGGTGGTTCTTGGCTTGTGGCTGCATCACTCCAATCTCTGCCTCTGTCCTCACATCATTGTCTTCTCTGTGCATTTGTGCCCTTTCCTCTGTATGTCTCTCATAAAGACTCATATCATTGGATATAAAGGTTATCAGGACAATCCAGGATGACCTCCTTATCTCAAGATCTTTGATTTAATCTGAAAAAGAACTTTGTTTTCAAACATGGTAACATTTACAGGTTATAGGAATTATGATCTGAGCACATGTTGGGGGATGGTGCTGCCATTTAGGCCACTAGAGTCCTAATGATAGCATTTGGTGGCTAGAGATATGGATTTTTATTCTATCTTTATGTCTGTTTGGTTGTGTGACCTTGGATGATTCACCAAGGTCCTTCCCACATTTGGTCCTGAGTTTATCCATTTGTCCAATTGAAATAAATTTACTTGAGTGTTTTCCAAATATGTTCTTCCTCTAACTTCTTCTAATCTGATATTTTATGGTACTTTATACCATAAGAAGTGTACACAGAGAAGTACCCAACAGAACCCTGTGATTGACCATGAAATCCTAAAGTAAGTGTTTAGGTACAAAATGCACATGGGATCTATGGAAGGATGGAGTAAACGAGAACAATGGACAAAATATCTTACAAAGCTTCAGACCTAGCAGTCAAGCAGGACATGAGGGTCATTTTTTCTATTCGTATGTTAAAATATATAATATAAAATTTGCCATTGTAACAATTTATAAGAGTACAATTTAGCTGTGTAAAGTATATTCACATTGTAGTGAAAGAGATGTCCAAATCTTTTTCATTTCGCAAATTGGAAACTCCATACTCATTGTACAACTCCTTGTTTTCCCCATGTCCTAGACTCTGATAAGCTCCATTCAACTTTCTATTGCTATTAATTTGACTACATCAGGTATTTCATATAAGTGGATCCATACAATATTTGTTTTTTTGTGACCAACTTACGTCCTATAGCATCATGTCTTCACTGTTCATCCCTGTCATGTGGCAGGTATGTATATACCAGTTTTTATTTATTCATTCATACATCTGTGGTCATTTGGGGTTTTTAAAAATATTGACAGTTACAAAAATGGGTGTATAAATCTCCAATATCCAGCTTTCAATTCTTTTGGACATATACCCAGAAGTGAGATTGCTGGAGTTATGGTATTTCTATTTTTAGTTTATTTATAAAACTTCCATACTTTTTTCTGTAGCAGTTTAACCATTTTACAATCCCAATAATGTTTGTTCATGTGTGTTAACACATGTTAACAATGTATGCAAGAAGTATAACAATACAGTTTTGATGTGCATTTCTCTAATAATTAGTGATGTTGAACAATTTTTATATCTGTGTTCACTATTTGCAGTTAATCTTTGGAAAATGTTTATTCAAATCATTTGCTCATTTTTAATCATTTTCTGTTAAGTTGATTTATTCTGAATATGAAATCCTAATCAGATATATGATTTGGCAATATTGTTTTATTACATAGTTTGCTTTATTACCCTGTTTATCATGTTCTTTAATACACAAACATTTTTAAATTTGATGGAGTCCCACTTGTTTATTTTTGCTTATTTTGCTGTTTTTCATGTCACATCCAAGAAATTATTGCCAGAGCCAATGGATTAAAGCTTTCCCCTTATCTTCAATTATAAAGTTTCATATTTTTAGGGGTAACATTTAAGTCTTTAATCTATTTTGAGTTACTTTTGCTTAAAATATGAGTTCTACTTCACTTTTTTTGCATGAGGATATCCAGTTTTTCCAAATTTGTAGAAGACATTGTACTTTGTCCACATGGTGCTATTGGTGCCCTTGTCAAAGACCATTTGACTGTGAATGTAAGGCCTTATGTCTGTTCTGTCTATTCTATTCCTCTGGTCTATTTGACTGTCTTCATGCCAGTATCGAGCCAACTTGTCCATATTGCGCCTCTAGTAATTTGTCAATTGCAGTTCGGGTTTTCCTACCCCGTTACTGGTTCCTGTGGGTATTTCTGCTCCTGGAATTTGCAATTCTCTGTACTTGCCTGTATGACTCCTCGATTTTGAAAGCAGTCGTTGTCCCTGTCACCTGTCTTCTCAGATGGACCTAAGAAGAGTTGATTTTTCAGTTTGTTCAGCTTTTTCATTGTTGTTAGGATGGTGTGTTAATTTCTAAGCTCCTATATGCTGGACTGGAAAAAAAACAAAACAGAATCTTAGTGATAAATTTTTTAGTATTAAAATGGATATTTTAAAATTTAAGATGATTCTATGCCTTTTATTCAATTTCTTCAATGCTAAATAACATATTAAGCTATATTTCTAGGCAGGAATTAAACATAGTTTATTTCATATTTTAGTAATTTATAAATTTTGGATTCTATTTGAGGTAAATTTAATACATTGAGTAAATAATACTGTGACTATTTTCCATCTTATTTTAGGTAATGCAAGGAGACAAATGTGATATTTAGCTTTCTATAACTGTACTATTTAAAACATGAAAATTCATATATATTTTGTATTTTTAATTAAATTTTTGAAGTGACATTGGTTAATAAAATTATATAGGGTTCAAGTGTACAATTCTGGAATAAACCACCCTTGAATATGGTGTCTTACCATTTTATACATTTTTGAATTTGATGTTCTCTT
>PVJD01014031.1:0-30989 GCA_004026545.1 Mormoops blainvillei | reverse complement strand
AGTTGGTTGCAGAGTTTATAAACTGAAAGGTTGTAGGTTCGATACCCAGACAGGGCATAAAGCTGCGTTGTGGGTTTGATCCCTGGTAGGGGCATGTACAGAAGGCAACCAACTGATGTTTCTCTTTCACATCATTTTCTCTCTCTCTTTCTTTCTCTTTCTCTGTCTATCTCTAAAATCAATGAACATATCTTCAGGTGAGGATTTTTTTAAAAAAGGGAATTTTAGAGGAGAAAGCAGAATTAAGATTTTGACATGTTGAAATGGAATATTACTCAGCCATAAAAATGAATGAAATGTTATCATTTGTGAAGGCATGGATGGACCTAGACTGTATTATGCTAAGTGAAATAAGCCAGTTAGAGAAAGACAAATACCACATGATTTCACTCATAGGTGGAATCTAATGAACAAAATAAACTAACAAACAAAACAAACAAATTCATAGATAGATAACAAACTGATGGTTGCCAGACAGGAGGAGGTTGGAAGGACTGGGTGTAAAAAGTGAAGGAGTCAAGATATACAATTGATAGTCAAAAAATAGTCACAGAGATGTAAAGTACAGAATAGGAAATATAGTTAATACTATTGTAATATCTATGTTATGGTGCCAGGTAGGTTATAGCATTATCAGGGGGTCACTTCTTAAATTATGTAAATATCTAACCACCATGCTATATACAAGAAACTAACAAAAAATAATATTGAATGTCAACTGTTATTAAAAAGAAACAAAATACAAAAAAGGAAATGCCATAAAATAAAATAAACTACATATGGGAAAAAATTTTTTTGACATGTCAAATTGAAGGTACCTGTGAAACACCCAGGTAGAATTGTCCAACAGGCATTTGGTTATATTAGCCTGAAGTTCCAGGGAGAATTGTGGGCCACCACTACAGAGCTGGGATTCATACTTATGACAGATAAAAATATGGGAGCAAGAAGAGCAAGGACTGGGGGCAGAAACATGGTCAAAAGGGTATTTAACATGCATGGAGCAAAAGAGACATCAGCGATGGAGGAGAAAATGAGGAAAACGGTGGTGTCACAAAAACTACGCTGACATACAATTTTGTAGAAAAATCCACAAACAACTGTGGAGATGATAGAGATTCTGAAATATTTTTCTGATGTTGCTCTAATGGAGTTACAGCAAGAGTGCAATATCTTAATTGTCTGTGTATGTCTCTTTCTGGGCTAGTGTCTGGCTCATTGTAAGTTATCAATGAATGTTTATTGAATGAATGAAGGAATGTCTGTTAATGTAAAGACCATATATTGTTATGTGAAATACAAAGGCACATGGAAAAAAGAGCATTTAAGCCATTCTATTGGTACCTGTGGTGCTATCGTGTTGGTCATCAGGTGAACATTATGGTAACAATGCAGCCTGGGGGTAGATTTCTCAGGAACAGGAAAATATTCATAACAGAACTTGAAATGAATAAGCTGTGCAGTTCAGGCATACTAATCATTCATTCAACAAATATTAAAAATCTACTATAAGTATTTGCCAGACACTGGGCATTGGGGAGTCTTTGAATAACTAGAAGAGTGGAAACTTTCTTCTCTTGTGGGATTTAAATTTCAGTGGGGGAGGAAAAAACAATGAATAACTAGATGGCAGGTGGTGATAAATGCTAAGAAGAAAAATAATGTAGGGTAAGGGGGCAAAGAGTGGGGCTACTGGTTTACAGTTTTCACAAAAATCTAGTTATTGCTTATTTCTTACATAAAGATGATCATAAATTTTATGGAAAATGATTTTAAGAACTAAATAATTTCTGGGAAATTGTAATAACAGTAGAAGATTAAAATATTTGTGACTTAGAAAACAAATGAAATGGGTCATGAAAAATTACAAAAGGAAACGTATCTGCTATCTATTTCAAGTCATATTATTTTTTAATCCTCATCTGAGGGTATGTTTATTGATTTTAGAGAGAGAGGAAGGGAGAGAGAAAAACATTGATCACTTGTCTCCCACACATGCCCCACCAGGGATCACACCTGCAACTTTTTGGTGCATGGAAGGATGTTCTAACCAACTGAGCTAGCCTGCCAGGGCTCAAGTAATATTTTTAATGAGCAAAGCTGGTTTTGAAATTGCTTTGAATCCACTTGAATAAGTTCTCCCCACACAGATCTTTTTTCTTTTTTTCCTTAACATTCCTCAAAAGGGTGGGGAGTGGGTGAGAGATATTATGTTAATACACCTTCCACAGAGTGAACCTTGGGAGCTGTGAAATCAGAGGAAATAATTTCCCTTGGTAGTCTTTATTAATATCAGCACAGTCATCCTTTGGCTAACTGGAATTCCAAAGGACAAAGATAAACACTTAAAATAAAATAGGATTATGAGTTGGTGTTGATATGAATATGTTCAGTCCATTTAGTTTTAGTTATTATCTCAGGCTTGTTCCTGAGGTTCTTTAGAAATCTTTCAAATACATTTCTATGTGTATTAAGAAGGGAGAGCATTCTAGGGAGCAGTCAGGAACAAAGGAATCCCTTATCAATCTTTTTGCCTCTATCTGGTCTCAAAAATTTGGGGGTGGGAGTAATGGAGCTGTATAGGGACAAAGAAAGGAAAACATTCCAATTTTCCACTAATTTGATTTCCAAGTCTGTAGGTGTAAAAACAAAAGTCTTATAAGAATAGACATCCTTTTTGCCTCTAGGCTGAAATTAATTGCCCTTGTTTGTGAAAGCCCTGTGAGACAAGAGGCTTTCCCCAACTTGCAGCCCTTTTTAGGGGTTCTCTAAAGGAATGAAAGGAAATAGCACTGCCTTAGGTAATGAAGTAGGCAAGCCCTGCCTGAATCTGTTATGTAAAGAGTTAGAAAGCCTTCCATCCTGTACTTGTGTTCACCAGTTTCACTTTTTTGTGCCTTCAGTGCATTACTGCTGCTGGTGGACAGATAGATAGGCCTCCATGGAGGCCTGTAAGCAGGAACAATGAAAATCTTCATCTAGTCACAAAATAGGAAAGGAGGGGTCATGGGCAGAAGTGAAATGTATTTACTGTTAATGGTAACATGATGATGGTGCTCCCTCTTCTAGTAAAAACAAAAGCATACAGAATATCAACATTGAATATAAGAACACAAAGTCAGGGATCCATTTGCCTAACAGGCATATTGTACCTCAGTTATTATTAAAATCCAGTTCCTGGTTTTGTCTCTCTCAAATACAAAATTAGGATAATTAAAGTACTAACGAAAGTAGTCATGATTTCTTAAGCAAATGGACCTCAAATTATAAGCCACGTAGTTCAGAAGTATTTGTTGACTGAATGGATCGAAGATGAATTAATCTGCTATATAAACAATTTCATTATGAAACCTAGAAACTGAGAATTTACATAATAATCAGGATATAAGTTAGTATAGAAATGGAAAAGATTAAATGAGGCTCAGGCTTGTCACATGTGGGGATTGTGACAGCAATTTGAATGCATATCTAATACTGTAATTCTATGTCATGGTACAGTACAAAAAGTGCTAGAATAATCATCAGAGGATGTGAATTCTAGGGTCAACTTTTCTACTGAGATATGTGAAGCTGCACAACATTTTTCTTTTATGCGAAAGCAAGGAGTTGGTAAATGTACTTTAAGATCACTTCCCTCATTAAATTTCTATGATTTTAGGACCTATATTCAAATAACTTCTATTGACAGATATGCAAATAGCTATTAATCACAAATTTCTATAAAGGCTATTTGGTTAAATAGTTCTCATTAACATTTGCTGTTCATTTGAAATTGTAAATTGAAAAGAGAGAGACGTGCAAAGTTGGTGCTCAATAAATGCTTGCAAGTGGAATTAAGATTGTATAATTTATTGGAAATAAATGAATTTTTTCCTGCTCCAAAATTATCACCAATCACTTAACTTTGGAAGTCAGGAAAGGTAAGGAATGTGTATATGGGGAAAGGGGAGTGAGGGACAGGAGACCTTATTACAGAATAAATACTTTCCATGCCATCTTTCAAATATATTCCACAAATGCAAGGGTATTTAATTGTTCTTCATAAGTGAACAGTGAAAGGTAATAAGAAAGTGGATTGTTGATGAAATAAATGACCATCAAGAACATTTTTCTACCATCTCTGTTTTAGAGAAGATTTTTGTATCATCTTTCTCTCTAGTTTTAATCTCAAACTGCTATGAAGACAATGTTGTTCTTTGTTTTCCATTTTAAACTTCTTCATTTTGTCATAATGAGATCTGTAAGATATCATGCTTTTCTTTTTGTCTTGGCTTCTAGGAAGCTCAGAGATAAATGTGATTCTCAATAATTATAACCATCCTTAATTTAATTATCTCAAGTAATTGTCTAAAAGTGTCCTTCTAACTTTTAATTTAATTTTAATTCCCTTTTGTTGTAAACTACCTGAAAACTTTCTGGGAAGTAGATGATGGATAAATACATTAATGCATACAGAAAAGGAAGGAAAGAAAAGAGGGAGGGAGGGAGAGAGGAAGGAAAAGGAAGGAAAGTCAACTTAGATAGAAAGAGGACGGTAACGAGCCCTTCAAGAATTTAAATCTAGGATAATAATTTGGCAAAATGTGCCAAAGGGGGAAAACATTTCCATATGTCGAAATGTGTGTATACTTTAAAGTCATGGTATGAAAAAATCATTACAAATAAATCAGCTTTGAGTAATTAATTCCATAAAAGCACGGTTATAACTGCTAACTAGATGTGGAACACAGAGGCCAATATAGATGTAATATTCAATGCCTTTAGCCATCACTGGGACTACACAGAACAACAGGAAGTTTAAAGAAAAACAAGATAAAACATTTTTGAAAGTGCAACATTTGGAAACTCTTTGAAACTGTACAATTTTAACAGTTTCCCCCAAAACAACCTTAGTTCCTACATACATCAAAAATCCTTTTTATTTCAATTGGAAGAAAAAAGGTCTAAGAATAGCTAAGATTTAAGTAAAACTAAATAGCATCCCTAATATCCATATTGGGTAGGTGAATTTATTAATTTGCTTTTAGCATGGAACTTTGGGGAAAAGGGGAGGATGAATGTGTGTAAAGAAGGAAAACAACATAAAGGGCTATAGAAAAATGAATAACAAATTATCTGACAAAGATTGACAGATAGATATGTGGACCACCATTTAAACAATAACATCTGTTGAAAATTACTGGCAGCCTTATCAATGACAGTCACAAGTATACTTCATCTTTTTAGGTTCACAGCGGGTATGCATGGAATACTATTCCCTTAAATATTTAAAATCCATTCTAAGGTATCTAAACATTTTAAAGAAAAGGCAGAACATGTAGTTGGCAAGTGGTATATGGCAATGACTACCTTCTTGCCAGTTCTTGCACACCAGATGATTTACAATATATTTGTTCCAGGAAAGTTATACATAAATTTGGCTTTTTAAAAAAAAAAACACAGAGATGTTTTAAATGCAATCAAGAAAATGACTAACCAAAGTAACCCTACTGTGAATCTCTTTTTAAAATCAGAAATCCTTGAAGGGGACAAATCACCTTAGCTTATCAATTTTGTAAAATAATATTTTCATTTATTGAGTTTGCTTAACTGGAGAGACATCTGTATATTACTGAGCAAAAATGAAGTAGCCTGCTCTTGCTCTGCAAAACTGAAATTGCAGCCATTAAAATGTTGTGTTCAGAATGTTCAATTTTTCTAGATACCAGATAATATATAGCCAATTCTCAATTATCTAGGCTAATGGAGAGGAACAGAGGCATGGCTAATTTAAAATAGCAAATAATCTAGAAATTATTTATGTACATTTAGAAAGACACTTTACACACAAAATTACCTTTGAGGTATCAGTTACTATTTAGAAAGATTAGAAACTGAGATGGCATCAGGAGTCCTGGTGGCTGAGCAAACTTTCTCTGTTGATTGATTCTCAAGGCCTTCTTGTCCCTACTTCTAGAAGAGGAGTAGCTGGAAGGTATGCAGCTATTATCCTCAGCTACAGAGAAATGCTTAAGAATAGGAAGGGGCAGAAAGGGTCCTGGAGGATGACAGTAAAAAAGAAAAGTTTCTTGGAAAATCCCCCATTTTCTTATTTGGGAGTTTTGTAGCTCAGTTAAGGATTGAAGCTGGATTCACCGGTGCTCTAATAAACAGAATCTTATAGATGGTGAAATCCATGACTTGAGAAACAAGCCAGATTAAATGGACACTACTGAGAGAAAACCAGGTGGAGTATATTATATGTCTTTAAAACAATTGGGATGACTTTTTATTAAATTTTGCAGATGTTTTCCAGAAGGGATTAATAAAGTGTCAAGCTGTTCTGGGGACTCTTCCCCATCTTGATTTTCCAACATAGCCCTATGCTGTTCCTTTACCTCCTCCAGTTTTGGAGCTACATGTAAATAAGCTACTGACTTTACATCTATATGAGAAAAAATATGAGAAACAAGAACTCTCTGTTTATGTAGGCTAATCTTTTACTGCCAGTTATGCTTACCAAAAATAAGATAGAATAGAATAAAACAAAATGAAATTGCCTACTGGAATCTTAGAATCCATGCCAGACTCCATAATAATGAGCAGGCCTTTGCATCCATTTAAAGGTTAAGAAGACCTTGATAGCATTCTGGCTCCAAGACTTCTGTTCATTAGATATGCCATACAAGACTGCAATCTCAGTGCCAGGGTCAGCAGGAATTGGCTCAACACTACAGTACCATTCATTTTAAGAGCTACCTGATTTTGCAGGAGAGCAGTTCTGTCTCCATTGAGTTCCACATCTCTGGCTAACATTTGCTTACCTTGTAATACACACCTACTCAGCGGTCTGATGAGCATCAGCATTGGGAGTCTTCATTCAGCATTTGGCTCTATGTAACATTATTTTGCGAGTTCTAACATTGGCCATATGTCTAACCTTAGGAAAATTACATTTTTGCTTGTAGGGTTTCCTTTAATAAAAACAGAGCTAGAAAAATGTGGAGATTATGTTGGTAAAAAGATTTTTTAAAAACCATAAAAGATATTGCTGTCTTAGAAACTAATAATACATCTGAGTAAAGCCTTACTGATCAAAGTTTTACTAGCAATATATTTTAATAACAATTTATAAAAGTGCTATTATATAGTCCCCCCCAAAATTCTTACATACAATTTTTTTAAAACTTGGAGAAAACTATCATCACTTTATCTAGAAAGATGTCCTTTTTCCTGCCTTTCTTTTGGTCCTATCAGTGATTCTCAGCCTTACAGATGAAAGATATCTAAATTGTATGGCATTGCAGGCTTTCTGAGAGTTGTAAGTAAGATGGTTTGAACTGCTTCTTTTTTAAAATTTAATCTTTATTATATGTTTTCCATTATCATTTAGCATCTTTATACCCCCATCCCCAGCAATCATCACACTATTGTCCACATCCATGAGTCATTTTTCCATTTTGCTCAATCCCTCTGCCCCCTAACCTCCCACCCCATGCTAGCTGTGCTCTGTTCTCTATCTGAGTCTGTCTCTGCTTTGCTTGTTAGTTCAGTTTATTCATTAGATTCCACATATGAGTGAAATCATATGGTCTTCATCTTTCTCTGGCTGGCTTATTTCACTTAGCATAGTATTCTCCGGGCCCATCCATACTGTTGCAAAGCGTAAAATTTTCTTCCTTTTTAATGGCCGAGTAGTATTCCATTGTGTAAATATCCCATAGTTGTTTTATCCACTCATCAACTGGTGGATAATTGGCTTCCCTCCATATCTTGGCAATTGTAGATAATGCTGAAATGAACATGGGGTGTTTATGTTCTTTCAAATTAATGTTTTGGGTTCCTTTGGAAATATTCTCAGATGTTGGATCTCTGGATCAAAAGGCAGATTCATTTTTAATTTTTTGACGTATCTCCATACTGCTTTCCACAGTGGCTGCACCAGTCTGCATTCCCACCAACAGTGTACTACGGTTCTCTTTTCTTGACATCCTCACCAGCACTTGTGGTTTGTTGATTTATTGGTGGTAGCCATTCTGACAGGTGTGAGGTGGCATCTTATTGTGGTTTTTCTTTGCATTTCTCTAATGATTAGTGACATTAAACATCCTTTCATATATCTATGGGCCACCTGTATGTCCTCCTGGGAGAAGTGTCTATTCAGGTCTTTGCCCACTTTTTAATTGGGTTGTTTGTTTTTTGGTTTTGAGTTTCGTATGTACTTTATAAATTTTGAATATTAACCCCTTATCAGATGTATCAGAGAATATGTTCTCCCATTCTATGGGCTGTCTTTTTATTTTGTTGATGATTTCTTCTGCTGTGCAAAAACTATTTAGTTTGATGAAGTCCCATTTGTTTGTTTTTTCTTTTGTTTTCCTTGCCTGGGGAGATATATGCAATAAAAAATTTCTACAAGCAATGTCCAAGATTTTGCTACCTTTGTTTTCTTCTAGGAATTTTATGGTTTCAGGACTAACATTTAAGTCTTTGATCCATTTTGAATTAGCAATTGGACAAGAAGAAGAAATAAAAGGCATCCAAATTGGAAAGAAAGAAGTAAAACTGTCCTCACTTGCAGATGACCTGATATTGTACATAGAAAACCCCAAAGATCCCACCAAGAAACTACTAGAACTGGTAAATGAATTTAGCAAAGTAGCAGAATACAAAATTAATATTCATAAATCAGTTGCATTTTTATATGTCAATAATGAACTACCAGAAAGGGAAATTAAGAAAACAACCCCATTCTCAGTTACTTCAAAAAGAGTAAAATACCTAGGTATATATCTGACCAAGGATGTAAAAGAGCTGTACTCAGAAAATTATAAGACACTGAAGAAAGAAACTGAAGAAGATATAAGTAATTGGAAACACATACCGTGTTCATGGTTAGGAAGAATTAACATCACTAAAATGTCTCTACTACCCAAAGCGATCTATAGGTTCAGTGCAATTCCTATCAAGATTCCAATTACATATTTCACACACTAGAACAAATATTTCAAAAATCTATATGGAACCACAAAAGGTCCCGCATAGCAATAGAGATCCTGAGAAAGAAGAACAAAATTGGAGGAATCACACTACCTAAGATCAAACTATACTATGAGGTCATAGTAATCAGAACAGCTTGGTCCTGGCATAAAAAAAGACACATAGATCAGTGGAAAAGAATAGATAGCCCAGAAATAAACCCACACCTTTATGACCAATTAATATTTGACAGAGGAAGCAAGCACATACAATGGGCTAAAGACAGTTTATTCAAAAAATGGTGTTGGGAAAATTGGACAGATACATGCAGGAAAATGAAGCTAGGCCACATTCTTACATTACACACAAGAATTGCTTGTTTTTATTGTTTCACTGAAAAGGAAAAAATACAAAAATCAAGATAGCCTGTCGAGGTCTTTTAAATAATTTTCTTCTTCAAACCATGGAACAAACTTTTTAAAATGACAACAGAATTAGACTTGCTGCCTGACCACAATGAATGGGTTCAAATGCTGCATTTACAGAGTTCAAATGGTCTGCAATAACTTATTCTATGTTACTGTGAACTAGCATAGTGAAAAGCATTTGAATGGGGGTTCTGGGAGAAGCAGCATTGAAACAACATAAAAATTAACCCAAAAGATGTGGAACTGCTTCCAGTTTTGGGTTATTATGAATGGGTGAAAAGGAAGACAAAAGAAAAGCATTAAGTAGTAAGAAATTCAAGGGGAAATAGCAAATGTTTAATTAGAAAATGATCTGAAAAGAGCTAATACAATACTTGTAAGATAAATTTCCCAGCCTTTTCTGCGAAGCCGTCTTGGAATACTTCAAACTGCAGTAATCTTGTTCTTCTTTGAGGTCCTTTTGCCACAATGGCTATTTTTTTTTTTGCACTAAAAATGTATGTGAAAACATTATGTCATAATGAATTGAGATGGTTTTCGAAAATGTCGTATATACCAGAATCTATAGAAAATATTTTAGTACATGTTATTGTTGTATAAAATTGTCTTATTTTTGTAAGTCTTTGTTCCCGGGGAAAGGGAATGTGCTTTTTACTTTCACACTTCCCACATTATTAAGATCATAATATTTCTTCAATAAATACTACTGATTGAACCCATGGCCTGGTGAGTTATTTTATATGGATAAGTATGATCCTTCAGAGGTAGAGTTCAACAATCTAGAACCTTTCCAGAGCAGCCCCTTCTTTGTTTTGCTACATAAGGGAGACAGATTGAAACTAATTATGAAAGACTCCGTTGCACAGACACAAGTTCCATGCCAAAACTGGATTTCATAAATGTTGCGTTTCCATCATTACCTAGCATTCTTGCCCTCTCCAAAGGAAGTTTAAGCTCTATTAGTTAAAAACTGTGATGGGGATGAAGAACTATCTGCATTTAGAGAACAAATCCATGGTTTTCTATTTTGCTACTTCATAACATAATGAGTACCTATGTGTTAACTTTAGATATGAGAGGATGGGGGTGGGCTAGTGGTGGGAAGCAGTAGCTACAACTAACGTGATAGCGCAGGCAGATTTGCTGGCATAATACTCTGTTGCGTGTAATTCCTAACAACGCAAATTAGGCAGGTCTATTAACATTTTTATCCATTCTCTGTACTAGATATGTAATCTCATTAGCCTTGATGAAGGTCAAGAAACTGAAGTAAATCAGTACATATTGTAATATGCTTCAATTTCTTTCATTTATAATTAAGATTCTCCATTATAGCATTTTAAACTCTTTTTGTCAACTGTAAATCTATGCAAGGAATGAGGAATGAGCAACTTCTTAATAAAGCAAAGTATTTAGATTAACAGTAGTGCGTTTCTAAGAGGAAGTGTGCAAGATACTAGGAGTAAAGGCAATTCAGATGAAAGGGGAAATGGGAATAAAGCTTTATATTAAAGGTTATGAGATTTTTTCTTTTTATATCTGGTACCCCATATACTTCTCATTTGAAATGTTTAAAAGACAGAGGAGATATTAGAAATTACTTGTGGTAGTGATGGTTTGGGATGGAGATATGTGGGTATTACAATGGATAACTGATTACATGGGGGCACTGGGGTGGAGAAATGGTGCTGAAAGGCATGCTTTGCCATTAATGGCTAGAAAACGCAATTTCACAATCCTCTTAGCTATTACCATAACCTGCCGGCTCCACAAATACCACCCGCTCCACTTCTGGCTTCTTTTCACTGGCCCTTTCTTACCCTCCACTCATCTCTGAACATGCCTCAGCTCATCCCTACTACCCAGCCATCAGCTTCTAATGGCTGCACACTCTGTTGGAGAATTAGTGGCATCTATAGCCTGACTTTATGAAAAGTTGCCATAATATTAGCTAGCTCCAAATCGAAAGCAAACGATTGTCTTTTGTAATGTGAAGTAAAATTATTTCACTTGAATTCCAGCTCTCCAACACCACAAACTTGGAAATATCAAGTACACAGACTGTCTGGAAGACGAACTCATTGTTTTAACTCTCATGTATACAAAACGATCTCTAATGAAACATCCACAATTTTAGAAAGCTTTTAGAATCAAATATAATTATGATTATGTTTCATAAGGAAGCTGGATAATCAGACCCTCATCAGGAATAAAAGTTACACTAGGATGGGAGAACATTTTATTAAATATCAGAATAAAATGTCTTTGACAAATAAGTAATCTTTCAGTTTATTTTTCTCTAAAGTCTATCTAGAAAACTACTCAATATAAAGATTTTTTTAAAAATACAACATTTAATTGCATTATATAGAAATGTTTGTCTATATTTGTCTATATTGGAGGGCAGATTCCATGTATGCCTCATTCATTCATTTCATAAATATTCATTCATTGAGTACTTATTACAATTGACCCCCGAACAATGTGGGGGTTAAGGGCACTGGAACCCCCACACAGTGGAAAATCTGCATGTAACTTTTTACTTTTATTCTCCAAAACTTGTCCCCCATTAGTATTCACTAGGGATTGGCTCTAGGATCCCTCTGCCTCCTGCAGATACCAAAACCCAAAGATGTTCAAGCACCCTATACAAAATGGTATAAGACAATGCATATAGCCAGCCCTCTGTATCCACATAGATTTCCAACCACAGATCGAAAACAATACATGTATTTATTGAAAAAAAATCCAGATAAAAAATTGACCCATGGAGTTCAAACTTGCATTGTTCAAGGGTCAACAGTACATATAAGTACTGTGGCAGTAACAAAGATGGAATCCCATTCTATGTGAAATAGATGTATAATAGAATTCAGGCTCCCTGAAAGTAGGAATTTTTGTCTGATTTTTTCCTTGTTGTATTCCCAGCACCAAGAGCAAAGGCCAGTAACCTTTTCCTTCTAAAAGGCCAGATAGTAAATAGTCTAGGCTTTGCTAGCCACATATGGGCTCTACCACATATTCCTTTGTTTGTTTGTTTTTATGACCCTTTGGCAATGGGTCATGAAGTGTGAAAGTATAAAAATAATGATTAACTTCAGTCCCGCAGGCTGGATTTTGCCCACTATAGTTTGCCAACCTCTCATGTAGATCATTGCTCAGCACTAGGAAGAGTACATAGAGTATTTGTTAAAAAATGAATGAATGTATTCAGTGAATGACTTCTAAGCAATGGAAAAATAACAAAGATAGCATAGCTCCTGCCATGCAAGAGCTAATGGGTAAGGAAAAAAGATCACTGGACAGAAATATATAGAACTAATGACAGAGATACAAGGCTGAGAGAAGGAGAGCTGGAATGACTAAAGAAGATGACATTTGAGCTGACTGTTGGATAAGACTTTTAGTGAAAAAAAGATCAAATGAGTTCTAGGTAGAAATCAGTTCTGATGATTTGGGAACTAATGGATGAATACATGTAGTCATTTCTGCACCTCTCAGAAAGCATAAACCAATAGTCATGTCACATGCTCAGGTTATAATTTTATTTCCTTCTAGTTCACCCGCCTGCAAAAAATGCCATTGCATATCCAGAAACATTATGCTGAAAATCAAGGAAGCTATTCTTCTTTGGATGAGGATGATGGATTCAATGGTATACTTTTCATAGCAAAAAGTTACCAAAATGGCCAGTTGTTAACTATAATCAAAGCAGTACATTCCATAAAATGAGACAAGTGGTAGATATACAGGTCCACATCAATTTAATAATCCATTTAGAGTCTGATAAATAGGAAGGGCAGTGACAAATCAGAGACCCTATTAGTGAAACTGCATATCAATATTTATATACAAATTATTTGACATTTTTAATGTTAGTATGGGTGTAGAATTGGCTTTCAAGTGCTGTTCATTTAGGTTACAACAGGTTCAGTAGATTTAAAAAATATATTCATTTTTAGAGAGAGTGGGTGGAAGGGAGAAAGAGAAGGAGAAAAACATCAATGTGAGAGGAAAACATGGATCATTTGCCTCTCGTACGTGCCCCGACCAGGGATCGAACCCACAACCCATGCATGTGTCCTGACTGGGAATGGAACTGATGAACTTTTGCTATGTGGGACCATGCCTAACCAACTGAGCCACGCCAGTCAGGGCACAGGAGAATTTTAAAAATCAGCAACTACATAAAAAGATAAGCTTGAATGTTCTAAGACTGATGAGTTAAAAAAGAAAAAAAAGTCATACCTCATTCGCTGCATTATGCTTCAGTGAGCACTATGGCAAGAACTGACCTTTCTTTATTAAGTACTACATATGTTCATTCTTTACATGCCATCCAAATGGATTCAAAGTTCAGTGAGACTATTGGATCCATTGCTCAACTCTAGGATGCTCATTTACACAAAGGAAGTCATGCAGTTCTTGTTTTCTCTCAGTCCTGGGCTAATCTGCACAACCTAGGATGTTTGTAGTCTTACTCAAATAGTACCTTGCATCTAGTTGTCTTTGTTAACCCTGGGTCTAGGTCTTGGGTATTCACCATCTGCTGCATGGTGACGGAGGTCTTTTCCCTGACTACCTCTCCCCATTGAAAGTCACCATTGTCAGTAGCATGGCCTAACATGACCAGTTTCATAGTTCATAATGATGATGATCCCAAAGCAGACATGAAACAGAAAAGAAAGAGCAGCAGCACTCACAGAAGAGGAGGCCTGTTCTGCAATTTAGGCATCACAAGCTCCTTCATTGCAAAATATACCAAGGAATTGTAAAGACAGTTGTCCATTAATGTGTGAAATGTTAAGGATGAACATTTTATATCCGATCATCTAGATTTCTAATTAGGGAAGACAATATATGAACAGAGTTTCCTGGCATTTGACTAACTGAACTGAAATTCTGACCTAAGTTTATTACAGCCATGTGACACATTTCATACTATGTCTATGTACCTATTGCTGATTCACTCTTAAAGGCCCACATAACAACCTAATTTAGGTGGTGATAAAGAATGTAGTGGATCTTAAGATGAATTATTTGGGAACACTAATCTCTGCAAAACTTCAAACTAATGTTTTTTCTTTTAATAAATCTATCTAGGTTTTGACAGAAATGCATTGAGTTTGGATTTCTCTTCTCTATTTTACCTGGCATCACTTCTGACACAGAAACTGCCTAAGTAACAGTCTATTAGGTTGATTGCTGTGTTGTGCATGTGAAAGAAACAGTCCATGCAGGATCTGCTTCAGAAAGGCATCTCCTGTGAGCAATGACTTATTTAGCAAAGACATTCAAATGGATGCTAGAGAACAGATCCAGGAAGGTTGCCTGGAAGATGATTTATATGGAAAGGAAATTTCAGAGCAATGAAAACATTATGCCCTTCCTTTACTACCATACAAAAAGACTTGTAAGGTAGCAGAAAGTAACTATTTACACAACATATTGTTTCAAAAGCATCATTGGATCTAGATGGTGAACAATGGGACAAGGGCAGCCTAAAGTTGTTACAGGCTATGTATTTCACATTTCATGAGAAAAGAAGCAAGGAAAGTGAAAAAGCCCAAAAAGCCCAAGAAAAAAAATCTGGGAGGACAAGTCAGACAAGACAGGCTCTTTATCATTCCAGTAAAATCCCTACTACATGGCCTAGCTAAGATATGAAATGCTGTGAACTTAAGGCAATTTCATAGGTACTTACCAGAGATATTACCCTAAACATACTCCCACCTTTCCAGGAATTTAAATATAAAATGTAGTTAACAATGAAAGTAGGCTGAACATAACAGAAATATTTTTTGATGGTTCAGAAGGTACTTTGGGGCATTACACTGCCTCAGGGTCATCATTATGCACATCGGTCAACACTATTCTGCAGCTAAACGAATGTGCTGGGTAAAAGAGAGCTCTTCAGTTTAATAAGAGGCTACCAAACATGGCTGATTCTAATTGTTTAAAAAAAATCTGAAGCAGACTGAATACATAAAATTAGACCTATGGTATTTTAGCCTGTTTCCCATAAAAATAATTGATAATTGATAATTATTTGTCTTCCTTTCCTTGTGATTTTCTTGTTCTTGCTGTGGGGTTTCTCTCAAGTTTCTTTCTGCTCTGCATTTGTTCCCTACCTCCCTTTAACTAATTTTTCATTATGTCTTCTAATTTCTTAATTGACCTCATAAGCATCCTATCAGAGGTTTCTTTCCTTATTTGGAGAATTTCACTTCTCCATAGACTTCCTATACCTTTGTTTTTACCATTAAAGTAAAGGGGAGAGTGCGGAGAGAGTGAAAAGAAAGAAGTGTATGTTTGTCCCCTCTTGAAAGACTAGGCTGAAAATCAAAAGACCTGAGTTCTAGTTACCATTGTTATTAGCTTGCTGTATGACCTGGAGTAAATCACTTCATCCTCTCTGGGCCTAGTTTGCCTCCTCCGAAAAATAAGAGATTTGGGCAATGTGATCTTTAGGAGTCCTTCCCACTCTACCACTCCCCAGCTGATTTTATCAGTAATTACAGAGGATGACAGTTATGCAGGGGCACTTCAAATACATGTAGACTTTGCCTATACACCTCAGTCTGAAGTAGATATGTTTAGGCCATAATATATCAACTTATTGTGAATTCCTTTACTCTTGGCTGTTTGGAAAGTTTCTATTCAATGTATAACTTCTTGAGGAAAAGGAACATTTCTTACTCCTTGCAGTATCCCCAGCACTCTGTACTCAGTAATCAACAGTTAGTAAATATTGCTTCTACTTGGTGTTTCCTCATCTTATAGCATTTTCTGTCCATAAATGTTTGCATTATAGAAGTTTGTCACATTTAACTTAAACTATTCAGTGCCTATGTTTTCTGTCTGTTTAGTTACCAACATCCAATTCTTTAGAATATAACATTTTCCTGCAAAATGGCAGGGCTAATGGGAATAACACTATTTTGAGAAAGAGACTGGACTGACTCATAAGGGAATCGATGTTCACCTACTAAATAATTCACTAAAACTTACTGCTAGGACTCTGTACTGGAATACTACTTGTGTTACTAACATATCAGTACCTGTTTCAAATTGAGTTTTCAGAAAAAAGCTTTAAAAAACCACGACTTTTGGAAATTCATTTGAAAACACAGCTACAGAAATAATGAAAAGTTTTAATAACATGTATCTGCTGCTCAAATTCTAGAAGTAAGCCTAAAGTGGTATAATAAAAATTACTGTCATAACTTACACTTAATATCAATATTAGGATTTCAGTGAGGGGACTCTATTAAAAGAAATTCCGAGAATCATTCATTGGTGTTGCAAAGAGAGGAAACAAAAATCTGTAGACCACTCACAGAGGTCAAATTAAAATACTGGTATTTGTTTGGACCATTTTGTTTGAAAAGTATGCTTTGTTTGCATCTTAAATTTGACATTTCTAACATTTAATGATGATTAACTATAAAGAACACATGTAGACTATAATGCAGCTAAATGATGCATTTCTAACTCATGTGAAACAACATAATTAGTTCTCCAAGGGTTCATCTATATATTATTCTCCTAAACAGAATGCTTGAAAGTCCCGCTTGAGTTTTAAAAGCAATATGAAGCCTTTATTTTCAGCATGGCTTCCTCTGTGTAATATTCTCATAATTATTTTCCAGCAACAAGAAATATTAGGTTGATTGTTTTTATTCTAGCTGTTGGCCTCTCATGCTGCAAAGAAAGCAACTTCAAGAATTCATTTATTTCAATATGAAACTGACTGACTTTCGGAGCTTCAAAATAAGAAAAAGAACAAAAGTCCTGAGCTCAAAAATTTTATGAGGTGAACAGTTGAATTAAAATAATTATTTAAAAAATACACATTTATTAAAAGCCAGAAAATATTTCTATTGATTCCCTACCCCACACCCTCCAGAAAAATCTCAATCACAGAACACAGTATAAATAAATAGAAATTAGCTTTATGTACAGGATTTGATTCATGGAAATATATTACCATCTTCTAATACATAAAAACATTTTCATATATATTTTTAAAAAGGCCATATAGTTCACTTTGATATGTGTCCCTAGGTACAAGACAACTCCTTAAAACCTATTTATCTTTTAAAAACAAGATCAATGTATGTTGTCTAACCTTTTTAGTATGAGTTAACACAAGCCTTACAGTTTATACATGTCATCAAAATTCTGCTTTTTCTTGCAACCACTGCTAATTGTCTCTACAAACTCTGACACTTGACAAATACAGAGTGCTTTTGAAAAGAGGTTGAATGATGTCATTCTATGCCTCTTTCTTCTAGGCTTCCAGGTCATCTGATTTTTAGCCACTGTTCTGTTTATTTAGAAAATACACCAATCCAAAGAATAGTATTTATTTTTGTACAGTGGCCTATCAATTCGCCTTGCTCTACAGAAGGAGAATGCAAATTAACAGGCACAAAGCCATACGGGAGCAGTCACTTAAGTGCTGCCCAACAGACCGATGAGACTTTTATTTTTGATGCTGGATTTGGGGAGAGGGCAAGGTGAGGGAGTGTCCATTAAATTAGTTTCAGACAATAGTGGCCTGCAGCATTTCCTGCACCTTAGTCATTTTCCTTATTGTGGTAGAAACTAGAAGTTTGGAGTGAAAACCAAAGGAAAAAAAGGAATAGAAGAGTGGGTTCAAGGAGGCCTGCCATATGTGCAGGAGTGGAAGGAGGACACTTAAGAATACATGTTTCAGGATCCCTAGAAGGAACCTGCAAGGACTAAGACTTACAGACATCAACAAAGGACCATTGGAGGTCTTTACAGTCACTCGCAAACTGTTTAAGAGTACTTCTGCCCCAAAAAATCCTGTTCTGTACCAAAAAAAAAAAATTCATTGAATGGCCACGGTAGAATCCAAGTGTACTTACAGGCACTGTTACTCTAATCTAGAATACATGTAACAGGTGGTATTGAAATAATGTATAGAAAGGTATTGTGTAAAAGAGGAGAGAACTTTTTTTTCATTATTAAGCTAAGCACATTCTTCAGATATGTAAAGTCCATGATAATCTGTCTGGTCCTTCAGGTGTGCTGTATGGACGATATTGGAGACTTGGATTTTTTTTCACCCAGAACATAACTGAGAGTGTAATTTGGTCTCAGAAACCAAAGTTGTCCCCTTTGAAATTCTCCTTATGAAGTGTCTAGTGCAGTGTCACACAAAACTAGGCACTTTGTTATCCTCTTGACCTAGGCTTGTTCTTGTTCATAGTTTCAAAGGAGCCCCCTTGGGGGCTGAGGTGGGACCAGAGTAGTCTTGAAGCACAGGAAATGATTAGTTCATCTTAGGCATTGGGGTCTCAGCAGGGGAATGGGCCCCAAGAGACCAACCTGAAGATCACACTGTGTTGGGCTATAACAGCTGTAGAACTGATGAGTGGTACCAGAGATTATGCAAGAAATAGTTCTCAACTCACAATTTAACCAACTTTATTTCATCCAGCATTTTTATCCAATCCTTTTTACACAAGACATGTGGCAACATCCAATAAAAAGAAGTGATCAGTGGAAACAGTGGGAAATGTGGTCCTAACAAACTGTTGTCTCACTTGTCATAGCTACAGGCCAAGAATCCCTGAATGTTGTGAAAATCTCCTGGGAATACTCTCCTTAGATAACCACGCAAGCTACTCCTGGCCAGTTGCCAGGAGAGAAAGGGGAATTTGATGAGGACTTTCTTCCATGCTAACCACATTAATGTGATATTTGCTCTAGTAACATAGAGGAGACTAACAGTTATGCTGATTCATAATTATGATCCCAGCTATATTACTCTCCCAATTACAAAAAAGGAGTCGACAACTAGGGATAACTCATTAATGTATTATAATTATGTGCTTAACTCTCCCTGGCTATGCTATTTTAGGTGTCTTACAGACAAAATACAGAATCTGTTTTACTAAATGACCCTACTTCCAAAAAGCTAGTGATCCTTAACACTGTACCAACTAAGAAAACTTCAGCATGCCTCTGTTTCTACCAAGAGGAAAAGCTCTTCAAGTAATAAACAAAGGTATTTTAGAAGACAAAAGAAACAGTTGAATGGATGCCTGAATATAAGTGAGGATTTACAAGAAATAGACCTCCCTGATCTATCCATGTCATTTAACCATTATGGGAACATACTCCTTTCTCCCCTTGGATCTACGTTCGGATATTTGACACAGCCTTGACCCAAACTGCACTCAGGGCCAGAGACTGGCCTCCTCCACATTTGCAGACAGATATATCTGACTGTCTCTTCTCTAGACATTACCTACTGGCATCCCAGATTTGTGACCTGACTCCTAGTTTTTACATTTACCCCACTCTATGGGTCAGTCCTCAGGGACCTCCTCTGGGGGCTCACTTAACCCAGTTTCATTCCATGATGATCTCAGATACATGACAGGCATTATGTTTCACCTTTTGTAAAAAGCATACTTCTTCAAATATCAGGCCTGAGACTGGGATGCATCTAACAATGGTGTTCTATGATTTAATTGGCAGCATCTCTTTCTTTCTTAATGGTATACAAACTAATGTATACGTTACAATTGATATCATCTTAGATTCAGTGATATATGGTATAAGAATAAAAAATCTAGTACCTCAAGTACCCTTATGGGATGTCTGAATATAGAATATTCTGTTCACGATGGCTGCAGGTTACATTGCCTTCTTCAAATATAACTTAGAGGCTCCTTCTAAAGAGGTACCTTACATGTAGGTTACGATGTTTGGCATCACGTGATCCTAATCACAGTAGGTTATATAATGGGTAAGTGCCAGGTGATCTATAGGCTACCAGGAGAGCTCTTCCTAGCAAGAACCCTCTGTTCTGAACCAAATCAACCAAATCCTTCTTGGGGAAATTTAATGAGACATATGCAGAAAAGAATATAAATGGTAGGCAGCAGTGGAAGCTCAGAGAGAGAGGATATTAATCAAAAGTGGCATGGCAGTGGAAGCCATGAATAAGCAGACCCCTTGATGTAGAAAGGAGAACAGAGAGTGCATTCAGTGTCAGGGAGCACAGAGAAGAATTAGATGGAAAAACTAACAGAGTAGCTGAGTCACCATGACGGTAAAGCATGAAAGTGGTTGGTTTAGCAAAGCAAAAGTGGAGTTAAGCACAACAGACACCTGAGCCTAAAGAAAGGCTACTAGCAGAGTGGTCATTGTGTCACCAGAACTGATGTCAGACTGCTAGGGCCACTGCTGCAATTAGGACATTCTAGTTTTGATGAAGCACGGCTGGGCAACCACAGTGTTATTTTTTCCCCATGTATCCTTAACACTGTATCACCTAAGAAAACTTCAGCATGCCTCTGTTTCTACCAAGAGGAAAAGCTCTTTATGCAATATTAAACAACTGCGAGAAAGCAAAACATAAACTACAAAAAGAATGTGGGAAAGAAGGTTGGTGAGATTTATAAAGTGGCTGAACCAGAGAAAGGAGGAGAAGGTTAGGATGCATGAGCTCAAAAACTGAGGGGTGGGAGAGGCCAGAGGTGGAGGGTCAACTCCATTCTACATTTTCTTTTCACTCTCTTAAGAAGGGTTACCATACATCACAGTTTCTTTTCAGTAATAGTATCTGATTGGGCCCTGGTCAAATCTTCAAATGTGGCTCTCATTCTCCTACTCAGCAACAATGCTCAGGGCAGAGCATACTCAGCTTCCCTCCCTTCCTCAACTCATCTTGGACTAATTAAACCTGTCCTTATTTCCAGCCAATGATCTCACAACATTCCCACCATTATCTGAATGAATCTGCTTAAGCCAACAGTTGTTAAGGTACTGTCTTCTTGTCCAACAAACCTTAAATGGGTCCAAGCTCTTCAGATTGAGGACTGAAAGAAATTACAATTCAATGTGGTATTTTCATTTCTATTTTGAAGTATTTAAATATGAAAAAGTATCAGTTTTAAAATTTCATTTATGGAATATAAATTATTAGAATTATTTTCTCCTTTCATAGAGAAAACTATCAATTGTAAGCTTCTAATTCATAGTCATGAAGGAACTACTTACCCATGGAATATACAAATTTCTATGAGGGTTTTAGACAGAGAGCTATTTTCATTCATTGTCTTACCACCTGTGAAAGTTGCAAACTAAAGCATGATTATGCATTCTTTTATTTTTAACACTTGAATGAATTTAGGACCTGAAATGGTAGTAATTCAAATCCAACTTGTTACTCTTATTCTTTGTAAAGTTGTAATTCCATTACTATCTTGAGCATCTGAATTCTACGAATAAACTTCTGGGATAGTTTCTGCCCCTTAAATTCAATGGTTTTCTTGCACTTCTTTGGTTTTGAAAAGACCAGAGCTTGTTTCATTTGGGCATCTTTGTTACTGTTTTGTGTTCAGATAATATGGAGTGCAATGTAATTCTCTTACATTTCAGTTACCCAATAGGCAACGATTTTGTAACATAACAGAATGACACTCTCCAGGACTGATCATCACTATGGATATTACTGTGGAAGGGAAGGGATAAAATGAAACAAAACAATAATCTTGGCTTAGACATGCATTCATCACCAGAACACGGAAGAGTTCAGTCTGTATATTTAATATGTGACAGCATTCCTTTGAAAATATGCTTACAAGGACTTTACTACCTCTCTCTTTCTTACCTTCTCATCACCTTGAATATATTTTTAGTCACTTTCTAAGGTCTCATTTTCCATCAAATTCATTAATAAAACTTAATTGTGGGAATTCCTGACTTGTTTCCTTCAGGCTGTGGTCTGTAAGGAGTATTTGGCTTTATATTAGCTCTCAAGTTGCCTGCAGGGATCCTCTTAGTTATGTGGGTATCACTTAAATATCTGTTTTGCTTTAACAGTGCCAGAGTGGATGGGGAATTCAGGATGGCCTTTTGAAATTTAGTCATTCAAGGGAAAATGTGTGTACCAACTTGCATTAAATTGTATTGTTCACCTAAGTAAAGGAAACTGCCCTTTTAAATAACACTCTGCTGTTTATGAAGGGGAAAAAAGTGATTGTGTGCTGGCACTGGACTGGGCACATCTGTGGTATGTGAGTAGGCCAGGCTAACTAGTATGTGTAAAATCAAGCTCTACAACTAATTTCCACACAATGCTTACAACAGCCAAAAGCAACACACCAGGAAGTGGCTAGAAAGTTTACCACACCCTAGACCAGCAATTTTCAATCTTTTTCATGTCATACCACACAAAAACTAATTAATAAAATTCTGCAGCACACCAAAAAATATTGTATTTTTTGAAGTTCTGATCAAAAATTTAGGTTTACTTTTGATTCATTCACACCAGATAACTATTGTTGTGTTGGCTGTTGTCATTTTTGTTTGTTTGTCTGTTTGTTTGACAATCTAAGAGAAAAGAGGTCAGTTCCCCTGACTAAATAGTAAGGTATTGCACGTTTTAAAAATTTTTTGCAGCACACTGGTTGAAAATCACTGGCCTAGACTATTTTATAGGCTGGTTGCAACATATTGTCTGTTCAGGTAATCAATAAGCTCTAGGTTGTGCTTAGTTTCATTTCTTATAACTCTTTCATTTCTTTCTAGATCTAGAGTTCAAACAGGACCTAAAGAACACTGGTGCAAAGAAGGATATATTCAAACCAAACATTACACTCTTGGGCTAGAGTAATCACAGAAGACAGTTTTAGGCAACTAAAACTATAGCTGTACTGCAAGTTCCATAATTGGCTCTCAATAGTTATTTTTCAATAGTCAGAACTACTCATTTGCTTAAGTTAAAGTGTATATAACATTGCAGCAAAATGAGAAGTGTGAAACATAACACCATTTCCATCAGCTTTTTGTTTTAAATTACTCAGAGTATCTCAAGCACATCTTTTTTTAGAAAAGAAGCACAAATTAGATGCAATTTATTTTTCTTGAAAAGAAATGCTGATCTGTATTCAGAACCTGCTAATAACATTATTTCTTCTCTTTCTCTATACACACAGCAAAGGAGTGAAGGGGTAGTGGGGGAAGGGAGTGTTATAATAAAAACCTTTTTGTAGGAGAGTTTTATTGCACCTTCAATTACCTCATGGCAGGTGCAATGACCACTTTGTGGTCTCTTGGAACCAAAAATGGCAATTTGTACTTACAAATACATAACCATAGCAGTAAAAATTAGACCATGCTGAAAATCTTCCCTGAGATGTTTAAAAGATACCAAGTTTTGACTCAAATTTATACATAAGTAAATGAGGAGTGTCAAGTTTCACAAGTTCAGACATTGAGAAAGGAATTGGAACTTCGAAACCACGAAGCTGAAAGCATTTGGACTGTGGATCATTCAACAAAAGCTGCATAAAAATGCATCAATAAAATTTAATCACCTCAAGCAAATCTCATCAAGGCACAACAAGGATTTGATGAATGAAGCATTCTAATTTCTTCTATTCTTTGGACTTCCGTGGAAAATGAGAATGCAATCCCTGTCAAAGGTTGATACTGCATTTATAAAATGAACTTTCAGTCCATTTGAAAACGTGCGAAATAATACCACAAATTTGTATGGAACTTAGCTTATAAATGGTTGTTCATTACCACATTTCCTTCTCACTTCAAGGCTCTGGGATAGGGCAAATTTGATTTATCCTCATTTTCTATGTTGAGGTGCTGAGTGTAAGAGATTTATCTGAGGTAACAGAATATTACAGTCTGCATGTTTGTATATTCCCCTTCCAAATTCATAAGTTGAAGCCTAATCCTTAACTTGTGCTATTTGGAAGTGAGGCCTTTGCAAAGTGATTAGGTCATAAAACTGGAGCACTCACAAATGTAAGCGGGACCTCACCAGACAGGAGATCTACTGACACCTTGATCTTGGACTTTCCAGACTCCAGACATGTGAGAAATAAATAAATAAATGTTTGTTATTTAAGCCACCCAGTCTATGGTATTTTTGTTAAAACAGCCCAAACTAAGATTCAGAGGTAAGAAGCACTGGAATTAGATATATACTTAAAAATAATCTTATGATCTTCCCCTATTCCAGGCTATGAGGACAAATACTGTCCCAGTTTAGACATGATAATATTTGATTATCTTTGGGTGTGAGCCGGGTAATACTGCTGGCTAGACTGTGAATTACTTTTGATATTTACAGTATCATACTGATACCGTAGGCTGCTTTCCCCAACTCACTCAATTAAGTTCAGTACCTTAATGCTCTTTCATTACAAATTTACATATGAATAATGGGTACATCTAGCCGCTTACATACAGTTAATATTAATAAGGATATTCTGCTCTATGAAAATAAACATGTGTGCCATTATTTTAGTCTAAGACAATTTTGTTTCCCCATTGGGTAAGATGAAGTAATGGATATGATTAATCTTATCAAGTCTTTGAGGCACGAAAAAGTACTGTACAGGTAAATAGAACACTGATTTAGAAGGTAATATTTACTTTAAGTAGATGCAATATGAATAACTCATAGAAAATAATCTATTTCTCAATCATAAGAAATAAACAATATCAGTAATGTTGACTACATACTGGTACTATAATCACTAGCTAATGTGCTAAGTGTTTTATATTAATTAGTATATTTAATCCTCAGAACAACCCTATTATTATGTACATTTGATGGGTGAGAAAATTGAATTTTAGATAAATTTTATCCAGGCAATCTGCCTAAGTTCACACAAGTAGTAAGGGTGGAAAATGTATCAGATACAATTTTATCTGATTAAACACTGCTCTTTTTAACCATTAGGTCTCTAGTGTTCAAAACATAGTAGTACACAGAAGAATGATACTGGGTACTTGTTAAAATATAGATTCCTGGGTGCTGTACACTCTGATTCAGTAGACCTGGGGTGGGATCTGAGAATCTAAATTTTAATGAGCTTCCCAAATAATTATCATGCTGATTTTTTATAGACTTTGAGAAATACTGACTTATATTATATTGACATAGCTAACATTGCGTTCTCCGTATTGATTTTGTGAGTCTTTCTAAAACAAGTAATATATTTGAGGGTTTTTTTTTTTAACTCATAATGTTCACTGCTTCACTGTATTTGAGAAACTTACCAGGAGAGCAGGAATTGTGATGCGATGAGATGTAAGAATATTGATATTTGCATAATGGCTATATATGTATGAAATAGATTTGATCTGATTCAGTAAGACCAGAAAGCAGGTTTTCACAGTAGGTTTAAGTAAAGGCAGGTAGCTAGGTAAATGAGACAAGAGAGAAAGGAGAAATTAAGGGAGACAGGGAAGAAAACAGAGGATGGGAACACAGTAAAGGACTAAACTACTTCTGACCATAAATAATTATACTTTTCTCAAAAGACAATTTCTGATTAAAATTTGTGTTTTGACAGATGTGTCTCTTAATCTAATTTTCTTTAGGTCCTTAAATTGATGACAGGGCACACAATCCAAATGGCAGTTGTGATTAAGAGGTCAGGCAATGAATTCACTATTTTTAAAAAAACTCTCTTTCTCCCCCAACCCCTTCAAGCTGCACTTTGGTCTCCCAATTTATTCCTATCAGCAGGAAGCAGTGACTGAACACCGCCCTCCACTCAAATCCAAGGCCAAGCTTCATTATTACCTTTTGCTTCATGGAAATCAATTAAACAATGTTGAGATAATCCAGGCACATATATGGCTTGTCAGTCTCAATTATTGTTTTCTTTTTCTGCTTCTGAACTATTAATCTAGAATGAAAAACCTTAAAAAAATTAAAAGGCTTTTCAGAAAAGGAATCACTTTTCTCCCTATACAAAAGAACAGCAGAAAAGGTATTCCCAAGGACAGAGTCTGTTAAAAATCAGATTATTTGTACCATACTCCCCTATTGTTCACCTGTCAGTAAAATATGTCCTCTCATTGTCTCAGCTTGAATGCCTATTTTTATCCGACTGGAGCTATATAGTCATTTTTTATTTATTACTAAGTTATTTAGGTATCCTCTCCATTCTACTCTCCCCATCCCAGAGCATGTTTTTCTGTTCTTAAAAACTGGGCCACATGCCTCTGAGGAGAAAGTAGTACATTATTTCATTCCCACCTTTTCTTCTTCTTTCTCGCATCTGAGGCCTGCTATGTCCGAAATTGTTTCCACTCAAGCTAGACCATCAAATCAATTATCACAGCAGTCTGCTTTCTAAATCTGAATGACAACGATGACAACAGGCATGGCAAACTTTCAGGTTTGATTTGTCATCAGTAATGTAAATCTTTCTCTTTTTTTGTAGTCCCCTCCCCTCCTGTTCTATCTGTCTCAATGTCTCCCAGTCTCTCCCCGTCAATCTCATCCTCTCTCATGGATGTTTGAGAGGGTCCAGCTAGCTGGCCAGATTCTCTCCTCTGCTGTCTGCAGCTGCTCAGTATCAAATCTTCAAATAAAAGCCTCACCTTTGTTAGTCAAAGTCACAAGAGAAAAATTGTATTGGGAGCCATTACTTCTATGATATCCCTTCCAGCTAACCTCTGAGCCTGATTATTACTGCATCTGAAGAAGCAAAACAGTGTTGCATCCTTATTCATTTGGCCTGTTTAAAATTCTTGCCCACCCTAGTGTCTGAAGCTTCAATTGTTTTGTACTTAATGTTGTTCATTTCATATCAAGTTTTTGGTTATATGAAATATTTTAATTTTTAAAATGTTATTATATCCTAGCTGTTTAAAAAGATTGAGAATGCCATAAAGAGAGAGGTTGGTTTAAGCAAACTATAAAAAGCTTTCATAATGCTGTTATGTTGTCATTAATCCATCACTTTTGTGAGGAGGTCTGTAATTTCTAGAATACTATAATGCTTTAGTTTCTTTTCTGAAACTGGCAGCAATTCTTTTCATTGGCCAATGATGTCATACCTTTATCAGTGATATTTATAAATATTTCTCTTAAAAATAAGTACAAAGCAATAACATAAGTTGGAAATAACAGGCAAGAGAATAAATTATGCCAATCACTGTTAACTAGAAATTCTGTGCCAGAATCTTAGAATATAGATTGTCTTAACTTAGCTACATAATGAGTTGTGTAAGGCTATGCCTAGGACCAGTTAATTGAATTAAATTGTTGATTGTCATAATTACTCTGCCATAATTGAAAAGTACTCATCACAATTTACTTCATGACACCCATAAACTGTTCTTTGTGTATTGCAGGTGTGGAGTAGGGATACAAAAAGATACGAATTATAATTGTCACTTTCTAGGAACAACTTCACTGACCAGATAACTCACACATGTATAAAAACAAAACTATAATAAAGGATACTATTTTCTAACCATCGAAGGAATTACAGAGAAGCAAAACTTATGTAACTGCGGGAAGCAGATTACTTCAAAATAAGGTGGTCGAAGGTGCCTTCATGTGGTAGATGAGATCTGAGTTATGCAAGGTGGAAGCATGGATGAAGCTTTCATACGTAGAGAGTAGGAGAGCTGCTATTCCCAATGGGCAAGTAATCAGCTTAAACTGACATATTCAATTTTCATTCTCTGAAAAATTCTTTTTGAGCTCAAAGATCTTTAGTACCTAAGTGCATAAATGGTTAACTAAAAACAAATAAAGGAAATCTACATAAGGTAGAAAAAAGTATATCAGTAAATGAATTGTAACTCTAAGGAGTAGTCTTTCTGTACATTACCCTTAGGCTTGAGGGTATGAAATACTGGGTCAAAGGTGGCTTTGAAGGGACCAGTAGTAGCTATAACAAACAGGATTCTAGTTCAGCCTGGTTAGAGGTTTTTATAAGGTAGTTCCTGACCTCTTAAGGAATTCTGAGGTGCTCTAAAACAGATCATAATGGTCAATTTCCATTCAGATTTCTAAAAATGACCTAGACTGAGGTTGGGTGTCCTACAGTAGTTGAATATACGACTGGTCCATGATAGAACTGTATACCTTGGGGACTCCTTTTAGGCTGTCATACAAACCTTCTGTTTAGTTTCCTAGGGCTGTTGTAATGAATTATCACAAACTGGGTGGCTTAAAATGACAGAAATGTACCCCTCATAGCTCTGGAGGCTAGATGTATGAAATAAGGTGCTAGCAGTGTTGATTCCTTCTTGAGGCTCTGATGGAGAATGTGTTCCATTTCCCTCTCCTAACTTCTCCTGGTTGCCATCGATCCTTGGTATCCTTTGGCTAGTAGCTGCATCACTCCAATCTCTGCTTCTCTCATCACATGACATTTTCCCCAGGGGTCTCTGTGTCCCTGGGTCTCCACAGGGCCTTCTTATTAGGACACCAGTCATTGGATTTAGGGTTCAACTTAATTCAGTCCAACCTCATCAAATAAGGTCATGTTTACAGGTACTGGGGGCTAGGGCATCAACATATCTTTTTTGGGGGACACAATTCAACCCACAACATTTTCATAGCCAATTATGGAAGTATTAGTCCTCTAAGTAGGACTACATAATCCCATCCCAGGGGTTCATTTCCCACATTTTCTTCTGTCGAAACATTCAAGTTCATATGACACATATACCTAATAAATAACCTGACTTTCAATTAAAAAGGAATGTCTAATTTCTAATCTAATCCAGTACATATTAGAGCTGTCTTCAAATATCTATTCTCTACTTTACATAATGGGAGCAAGGTAGTGAGCTCAAAGTTACATTAGGCCCTGTGGGGAGATAAAAAATGATTGAAAAAAAATGGGCTCCTACTCTCATATAGTTTACAGTCTTGAGGTTTCACAGCATAGAATGTTCACAATGGAAGGGATCATAAAGATCATCTATTCTAGACTATTTGTTTTATAGATGAGGACTTTGAGGCCCAGAGAAGTTACTTACTTTCCCAGGGCACCCAAAGCTAATTGGGGAAACAGAACAAGCAAGGAAACAAATGAACGGCACAATTTTAAAGAAACCCTGCAATGGTTAGTATTTTGCTTTCATGTACAAGTTATACTCTAAATGTTATAAAGAAGTTTAGCAGTCAAGTATAATTCAGGGGTAGATGCCAAGATGCTTCGTTTTCTTCTTTGTCCTGACCTCTGAAGCCTCTCAGAAAGCAAAATGACTCTCTGACCCTTCTTTTCCTAGGGCACAGGTTTAATTCAAGTTCCAGATGTCTCAGAAAGAAACACCTTTCCAGGAGAAATGTAAGACAGACATACTCTCTTGGCTGTGCTATTCTGCTTGTTGTTATTCTCTGATGACCACAAACTAATCATGGAGAAAAGTAGCTCCCAAGGAGGGTAGAGGGTAGGAGGAAGGATTCAGGAATTACATATTTGCCATATATAAGGGAAATTAAATACACAGTTCATTCTTTCCTGTTTCAAAAATTATATATGCAATATTAATAACTAATTTCTAAAGGGAAAAAAGGCTGTATTGCCTAGTTTAGATGCAACCAATCATTGAAATAGCATACAAGTCCCTTTGTAAGACAAAGCTCTTCCTTCCTTTCTCCTTTTCCAGAGAAAGTGTGATATTTAAAACATGACTACTGGGAATGAAATTTAAAACCACCAATCAATGGAGTTAAAGAACAAGGAGGTGCCATGATAGTCTATCATAACCTAACTGAAGATTTAACAAAACAAGAAAAATCTGAAAAAAATTATAGAAAATCATAGGAATGAACCGAGAATTTGCTTACCTTGTTATTTTTTTTAATCAGCATTAAGTCATCACAACTTGAATCTAGTTTTTCTGAACTAATGGCACTAGCGTTTAATCTAAGTTCCCTAACATAGGGATAAGCTTCCTTCCTACCCATAAAATGTACCAGATATTTAATTAAAGTAGAAAAGTGCCACTTTCCAAGCCTACTATTTGGGGATGTATGGAAAAATTAACTATTTTTCTATTAATTTACTGAATATTTCGCTCAAGATATTTTTTTACATAATTGCATTTCTTAGAGCTATCTCTAAGAACTGCAATTTTGAATTAAGTAATTTCAAGTATACCTATATGCCTACATGTGAATTAACACAAATTTTAGTATCATCAGCTTGAAAACAGAGCTGCCAAGAAACCAAGTAATGTGTTATAAATTAACATAAACAAATTTTCATAATCAGAGATTCAAAGATATAGTAGAATGTTACATTTTCTTTGGGATGTTGAAAGAAGAATAAAATTCAACAAATAATGCATAGTAATTGGCTGTCTCCATGAGTGTATAATGGTTAAATTGAATTTTTGGCTCTAATAGCAAAAGATATTATGAATCGAATGCTTTAAGTGTATGCACATTATGCTTATTGGGGGATCATGACACAACTGTGACAATACCAACAGATTAAGTCTCAGGAAATGTTTCTCCTTACAAGAAGGTTAAGATGCAAGATAACTTTGGAAAACTGCATGAAGAGTAACTCGAAGAATCACTTTTCCACTTATCACTGACTTATGCCTAGAGAGCTGAGTTTTTGTCATTTATGATGTAGCTGAGATAAGGAGCTTTTTATGCTTTTTCACTAGAAACTTCATGAAGATCTGTATTTGGAAAGTACCCATTACCTAGGCATTAAATTTAAATTCTATAATAGTCCCCTCACTTTACTTTGGTGGTCAAATGCACACACAAATCAATGTGAGACTTCAATGAGACATTTATAGGGAGATTAATTT
>PVJD01014030.1:0-31001 GCA_004026545.1 Mormoops blainvillei | reverse complement strand
TCCTCTAGCCACAGGGATGACACGTGTCAGGCAGAAGCCAGACCGAACAGAGAATCGGTAAGGCTCCATTTGCCCCTTGGTCAACAGCCTGGAAGGATGTAAGGGGACACCTCAAGGCCAGCTACCGGAAGTATATTTTGAGAAAGGTTTATGTATGTCCTATGCCCCAAATTTGGAGATATTTGTTCCTTGGAGATACTTGTTCCATCCAATAACCTCACCTTCTTGCTGTGGGTTTTTGAAGCACCTTGGGACATATTATAGTACCTAAGTGTAAACACCGGAAGAAAAACCTAGATGGATCCAGAATCTTGACGCTGGGACTATTTTCTGGATGTATGCATAATCCCCAACAACAGCAACAAGAGACCAGACAAATGCCAAAATGACACAAATCCCAATTATTGGCGGAATAGTGAAAGTAAATATTGTGACATCAAAAGGAATGGAGGTTAGAATCACGAGGTAACCCGTCCGTACATGAGAAAACCCAGAATTTTCTTAAGCAGACCTTTGGCTCTAACCCAGAAGAAAGGGAAGCAAAATACCAGCCAAGGGAAACTCGACTTCAGGCCCGTCCCCCTTAGCACGAACCCACGGGGGTTTGCCACAACTCGGACTGAGGAGTCACCCAGAAAAAGCAGAGGCCCTGTGACCAGTGCGTCTGAAGTGCCCGTGGAGCACTATTTGAAATTGCACCTAAATCTTGTTGATCAGGCCTCTGGATTGGGAGTAAAGTTCATACTTGCATTCCCTGCAACAAAAAGGTTTGCAAAGCAAAATAGATGGCACAAATCCTATTTAAAGGAATTACAAGAACAAACCGCTTTTAAGGACTTTAGCACATTAATCGTTAGAATAAAGATGGACACAACCAATTACCAATGGGTTTCAGAGAGTCTCCCAGGGGGCCCTCCAGGGCCTCTACTCAGAAACCCTTGATCAGCAATTATTGCTGTTGTGTGTTATCTGAAATTCAGTTTAAGTTGAAAGCTTTTTTTAAAAAAGTAACTTAGATTAGCCTACCCCTCAACACAGGGTTTATTCTGCTTTAAGCAAACCCAATCTATGAAGAAAACCTGGATTTATAAAGTAAATAATATGCTATAAAAATTTGCTGTAGATAGTATTTCTATAAACAGTAAGTTCCCCAACTGAAACTAAAATTTGACTCTTTCCAAAAAAACAGAAAGAAAAACTAGGTTTAAGGACAACTTCCCAGGAAGATGCCCATTTTAAAGAGGGACCCGTATCTCCGGCGCAGACATGTTAGCAGGCTTGGGGCGTTTTATGTTCTCTCTTGTGAGACCAGCCGGGTGAAGAGAGCTCGTCCCTCATTCGTCTGGTGCGCAGCCTGCCTGCTGCTTCACTAGCGCCTGTGCCTCTGCAGGGACATTCATCCATTTACGCCTCCAACAAGACTGTGCTGAGCACTTACTCTGCCCCTGATATACTCATGTTCATTTGCATAAATATATACACGTGGCACACAGAGCATCCAGAAAGGAGTGCCAATTGTTAAGGAGCGATAGGAGAACAATTGCTCATCTTTTTGACTGACTGGTATCAATTTTCCTTCCTGACAACACCCTCATTTCCTTTGGAGGACTCACCTCTTTCTTCTTGGACTCATCGTGGGGGTTGTAATCAGACCGTCTGCCCTCTCCTGGCTGAGAAGGATGGGCGCTTCCTCTCTGAACTTAACTAAAAGTGTTGGCAAGTCCGTGTCACTTGTCTACCATTGTTTTGACCGGGCTCTCTTGACCACGGAATGGCAGCCATGCTTCTGCTCCCTCCCTGACAGTGTGGATGAGGCCAGCTTCTCCACCGTTCCTCCCTCTGTGAATTTCTGAGACTCTTTCAATGCCTTCTCTCTTGCTGAAGTCAGCAAGAGCCATGTTCTGAGGCTTTTAACCAAAACTGCACATAGACTCTGAATGGCTACACAGTGCTTTCAAGGTTCCTTCCAGTGAAGAAGCTAAACCTCCCCCTCCAAATTCTGTACCTTTTCTAGCTGCTTTAAGTCACCTGATGTGAGCTTCCTTCCTACAGTTTTAAGGGACGAGACATCCCTCCGCTTTGAAATCGATTCCTCCACTCAGGAGGGTGACAAATTCACCTAGGTTTGCCTGGGACTTACCCAGTTTTAGCAGTGAAACTCCCACGGCCTGGGAACTCCCTCGGTCTCAGCAAAGCCAGATGTCTGGTCGCCGCAACTTCATCTTTCATCACATCTCTTTCTGCACAGTAAGAAAGTTTTCTCCTCTGCCAACAAATCACTCGAGTTTTAGCTCAGCTTGCCGGCCACTCTCCCAGAGATCTCATGGAGTCCCTGCTAAAACTCCGCATCTCCAGCCTTAAATATTTGCTCCATCTTTCCCTCCAAACAGCTCCAAGGCGTTCAAGTGATAAGGAACTCCCCACGAACCAAGAGCACCATACAGAAATTTTAAACTTCCGCTTCTGTCACTTGCTTTTGCTACGGAGCCCATCTAGAGCCTAGAATATTTCCAAAGAAGGTAACGCACCTAACTTCCGCATCTGCTTCTGTATCCCGCCTGTGCCGCGTAGACTAAGAAGTCAGGAGTATAAAAGAAAGACATCTGCCCCTGATCGGGGTTCAGAATTTGGTGGGGAATGTAGAGAGAATCAAGGCCGATACCAAAGATGAAATGCTGTTTGCCCTGACTAATGCTGAAAATGCTTCTCTCCCACCTCTGTAAGCCCCTTCACTCCAAATCTATACCACGCCTCCCGAGACCCTCCCCATTTGGCCCAACATAAAAGGAGTGCGGGGCTATTGTTCTGGGCTCGGAATTTGGAGCCTGACTCCTCTGGGTCTGTGCACGTAAATAAAGATCGTGCTCCAAAACCCCTCGGTGTCTGGTCGTTTCATTTTCTGTAACACAAGTAGGGAAGCTCTACACTGACACTTCAGGCTCAATGCACTCCCCACTCAACCCATCTCTGCTCACAGACATTGCTTCCCTGTTCAGGGGGACACCCCACTTTGAGGGCAACACATCCAAATGGCAACATGACAGTATAGGCTGACATGTAAAATATGCATGCCCCACTGACCAAGAGAAACACTTGCACACGTGCACAAGAAACAGGGACAAGGATGTTCTTCAGAGCATCTTTTATAATGACAAAATGGAAACGACCCGCTAAAAGGAAAATAAAACTTCCCGTCAAGATGGCAGTGTAGGCAGACATGGTTCGCCTCTTCTTACAGCCACATCAAAATTACAACTAAACTAGAGAACCACCCTCACTCGGAACCATCAGAAATCAAGTTGAATGGAAACCTGACAGCTATGGAATTCTTGTTAAAGAAGCCACATCATCCAGACTGGTAGGAGGGGCACAGATGTGGAACAGGCTGGTCCCACAACCTTGTGTGGTGGATAAAAATTTGGGAGAGATATCTCAGGAGTGAGTAGCTGAGCCCCACACCAGGCCCCCTGCCCAGGGATCCAGTGCCAGGAAGATAAGTACCCACAACTTCTGGATCAAAAACCACAGGGACTGAGTTGGTGGAAGAAACTTCTGGAGCTCCAAGCAATTCCTCTTAAAGAACCCACCCATGGATTCAGACTCACTCCCTCTGAGCTCCATTACCAGAGCAGCGGGCAGCGGCTTGAAAGGCACCAGTAGCATACAGGGACAAACTGAAGTGTCTGGCATCAAGGCAAGCAGAGGCCATTGTCCCTTTTCTAAACCCTCCCCACAAAAAGCAGGTAAGCTGGTGCCATACCTGAGACTCCGTCAAGCTGACTAGCACTGTTTGGCCTACCTTGGAGATCCCCAGAGACTCTGCCCCACCCAACTTACAGGCCCACCCAAGCTGCTTTTCCATATGAATGGCCAGTCTTGGCTCTTGCTTCACAACTCCCTAAATCCTCTTAAACAAGCAACAGCTGGTCTCAGTGAGCCCCAGGCCTGGCACTAGCAGCAGGCAGCCTGGTTTCACAACTTGGCTTTGCTGGGGAATCTCCAAGCCCAGCACAAGTAGCAGCCACCTCAGATCGCTTTATAGCTCAGGCACTGTGGCCTCGGGCAAAATACAGGTGGGTCTGATCTTGGCCTGTACCACCCGGGAAATCCCAGGGCCAGCGCACCCAGTGGACAACCACAGAGCACGTCGAGCACCATCACCCTGCCCTGCACAGCTGATCCTCCATGAAAGGCGGAGGTTGGTGGTCAGTGGTCACAGCCAGCCCTTGCAGCTGACTGGCCTAAGTAAACCCCTCCTATTGACCTGCCAACAGCAACCAAGTCTCAACTATAAAAAGAGGGTGTAGTCAACCCACACAAAGGGTGCACCTCGAGTACACAGCTTGGGTGATAGGGGAGGCTGTGCCACTGGATCTTCCCTACAGGACACCTACTACATTAGGCCACGCTACCAAGACATGGAGTCAAAGCAGCTCTACCTAATACATGGAAACAAACACAGGGAAGCTGCCAAAATGAGGAGACAAAGAAACATGGCCCAAAAGAAAGAACAGCTCAAAACTCTAGAAAAAGAGCTAAACAAAATGGAGATAAGCAATCTCTCAGACATGGAGTTCAAAACACTGTTTATAAGGATGCTCAAGGAACTTAGTGAGGATCTCAGCAGTATGAAAAAGATCCAGTCAGAAATGAAGGATACACAAATTGAAATAAATAACAATTTACAGGGAAACAACAGTAGAGTGGATGAAGCCGAGAATCAAATCAATGGTTCAGAACATAAGGAATCAAAACAAAAAAAATACAAAACAAAGCAACCAATCAGAACAACAAGAAAAAAAAAAAAAGAAAGAATCTAAAAAAATGAGGAGAGTATAAGCAGCTGCTGGGACAACTTCAAGAGGTCCTACATTCACATCATAGGGGTGCCAGAAGGAAAAGAGAGCAAGAAATTGGAAATCTATTTGGAAAAACAGTGAAAGAAAACTTCCCTAATTTGGTGAAAGAAATAGACATGCAAGTCCAAGAAACACAGAGTCCCAAACAAGATGGATGCAAAGAGGCCCATGCCAAGATACATCATTATAAAAAGGCCGAAATTTAGAGAAAAGGAGAGACTCTTAAAAGCAGCAAGAAAAAAGAAGTTAGTTACCTACAGGGGAGTTCCCATAAGACTGTCAGCTGATTTCTCAAAAGAAACTTTGCAGACCAGAAGGGACTGGCAACGAGTGTTCAAAGTGATGAAAAGCAGGGACCTATAGCCAAGATTGCTCTACCCAGCACAGCTATCATTTAGAAAGGAAGGGCAAATAAAGAGCTTCCCAGACAAGAAAAAACCCACCAAATCATTATTATATAAATGTTAAAGGGACTTATTTAAGAGAAAGAAGAAGGTCAAAACTTTGAACAATAAAATAGCAAAAAATAAATATCTGTCAACAACTGTATCTAAAAAACAAACTGAGCAAATAAAAGAGACGGTATTATGGATATAGAGAGCATTTTGATGGTTACCAGATGGAAGGCGGTATGAAGGGATAGGTGAAGACGTGAGGGGATTAAGGAGCACAAATAGGCAATTACAGAACAGCCACGGGGACATAAGGTACAGTCTAGGAAATGGAGTAGCCAGAGGACTTATGCACATGACCCACGGACATGAACAAGGTGGGGGGATTGCCTGAGGGAGTGGGGGGTGCTGGGTGGAGGGGGGCAAAGGAGGAAAAAGCAGGACAACTGTAATAGCATAATCAATAAAATATAATTTAAAAATAAACTAAATAAATAAAAGGAAAATACTCATTAACTCCCACAGAGCTCCCTACGCTGGGCAACTAAGTTCTTGTGTGAAAGAGGAAGGTCTAGAAAAACACACATCAGAATAAACCTTTATCACTCAGAAGGGAATTGGGTTTGTTGGGAGGTAATGAATAATGACTGTAATGGCTTCATGTTTTACTTAGAATAATATTTGCATATAAGATTTGATTTTAAAAAAATTTTATTTCAGAAAATTGTGACTCTCCCATTCAGGTCTCTATATTGGCTAACACTGCCATTCTTCCTTAAACACCCGGGCTCGAATCCTTAGTGTTGGTCCCCAACACTTCCCTCCTTCTCTTCTCTGCAATCAATGAGTCTTTCAAGCATCACTGAATCCTTCTTGAGCTCAACGGTAGGGATTAAGGTGCTAGAAATAGCTGTTAATAGGCAAATGTCACCTGAAAGGAGAAGCAAGATAAATGTATAAACATGCAAATCAATAACAAATACCTCAGTCTGAATCAGTTTGTTCCATTAGTGTCCACGGATTCAGCAAAGGCATGAAGAGAGAGAGGCAGGTGGGATATGGGGAGAGGGTGACCCCAGCCCTGGGAATCTGATGGGGCTGGGGGCGGAGCTTCAGAAGGAATGAGGCACAGGGCTAAGTAACTGGAGAGACTGATGGAGAAGAGATCTTACAGAAAATTCTCACAAGGGTTTTTAAACCTCAGAAGAGAATACATAGTATCTGACTAGAAAGGTCTTAGAGGGTGCCTCCACTGACGCCAAGATGAGTAACTCTTTCCTGTGTCCCTAGTACTTGGCAAGGTCTGGAACCAGGAAGGGGCTCAATAAAAATATTGGTCGAATGGGTGAAACATACAGATAAGGAAACTGAGACACAGTTCACCACTGGTCTCAGCTCACAGAGCAGAAGAGAGCAGATCCAGAAATGAACCTCAGTCTCCCCCATCCCTGATCTGAGCTCCACAGCCCACGGATGCACTCGGCCACTTCCACCGTAGCTGCTGGCCTGTCTTCCACACACCATTCCATGGCAGGCATTTGGGTCACACATACAATTTTTCCATTCGACTGTCTTAAGACTCATTTGTAAAGCACACGTGTTCTCTACCTCCGCAGTAGCCAAACGCCAGGGAACCAGCTGCTCCCCGCTGCTCCTAGCCAAGGAAAAGGGTTGCCTGCCTCTGTTTTATTAGCATCACTGCAACACTTCCAGGCTCCGTCTGACTCCCTCTGGCTGCTTGCAAGATTCCCCAAGGGCCGCGGGCAAAGAGAAATTTGAAAGCATGTTATTCAATGAAACAGAGTCATCCATCCCACCCTCCCTCCAGCTCTGCTCTCCAGGCACAGAGCAGAATCAAAGCACTGTTTCTGGACCAGAGGCCCCGGCTGGGCTGCCAGTTACACGGACCCCCAAACAAAACAGTGTGTGTTTGATTGGTCTCCCTGTTTCTGGATCCACAAAGTCTTTCTTCCTGGGCCCACTAAGATTTCCATTCAGCCTTCAGGACTTCTGTCCTACGAAGCCCTTCCTTCCCTGCTTTCCGCAAAGCAGAATGCAACCACTCCATCTGGATGCTGCTGAAGAAAACCTGGCTTTGCTGGAGGTAGGAACTGTCTATGTCTCTCAGCACTGAGAATTTTTGTGCAAGTGAACAAATTCTTTTAAAGCATCCCCATGAAAGCCAAGCAGGAAATGCTGTTATCTTGAATTGTAAAGAACATGAATCACTGTGCGAAAGTCTCCTTTCTTGCTGAGAGATAGTGGCTTTGACCGAGATAGTCTGTACTTTGGCCCAAGGAGGGCAGCTCACCTTCCCAGGGTCAGAGCAAGAGACTCCAGGCCTCTCCCCGCAGACAACGGGCTTCAACTCCTGCCCACCTTCACCTGTGCTTCAGAGCAGGGCTTTGAGGTGGGTAGCGGTGAAAGGCAGAAGGCTCCGCTCTGGGCAGAACCAGCACTGGGCGAAGACTTCACCCGAATCTCGTACCCCGTCCCAGGACCAGGTCACAAAATGGAGTTCTCTGGCGCAGCCCCCTGAAACGTTCCCCCTGAAATATTCACCATTTGTGGTAGCCTAGAACTCCAACACCACCCCCTCTCTAACCATTCCCCCTCCTCCACCGGCTTCCTCAACTCCCTCAGTCTCTGGGGGGCAACACAGGGCCAGGGAGAGGGCAGTCTGCCGGCACTCATGAAGAAATACCTGTGGTACAATGGCAGCTTGGATACTGATTTCACAGATGTAATAAATATTTCAAGATGCCCAGGCTTCAATAGGCAAAAAAAAAAAAAAAAAAAAGGTAACTTTCTTAATTTTTATGGCTGACTTTAATTTCTGGGTCTGAGCTCCTAATCTGCCCTGCAGCAGGTAAAATAATTTTACATTTGCAGTTTTCCAATTCCGATGTGATTTTTTAAAAATGAAATCTAAGGTTATTAACTCTTTCCAATCTGATTTAAAAATTATAACAATGCGCCGTGGCCGGTGTGGCTCAGTGGATTGAGTTCTGGCCTGTGAACCAAATGGTTGCCAGTTCTATTGCTGGTCAGGACACACGCCTGGGTTGTGGGCCAGGCCCCCAGTAGGGGGCGCATGAGAGGCAACCACACAATGACATTTCCCTCTCTCTCTTTCTCCCTCCTTTCCCCTCTCTCAAAACAAAAACAAGAAAATTATAACAACACCATTCTTTTCTGTACTTTCCTTCCATTTTTCCCCCAAACAACTCTAAACGTCCTGGGGCATCGCGTGACCAGGTCAGCCACACCTGAGGCAAAGTCAAGAGGTGGGGATAACAGGGAGGCCCCGTCCCAGTCCTCTGTGCTCTCAGCACTGGCCGGACAGCTGGCTGTGGCCCCTGGACGACAGAAAAGATTAATTTCCATGGGCCTCATCAGACTGGACCCTCAGGAGCCCTGGGTGGGAAAAACTGTTTCCTTTCTCTACTCACAGCGGTAACCACCCAGATTGAGAACAAAGCCCACCTGTGAAGGACTGAGTCCCACGAGATGGCCCCCATGTCTCACATACCAGTTGCTAGTCCAGACCACCTTCTGACAGACCACCTATACATCAGAGGTTGTCATAACCTTCTCCTCTGGTCCAATAATTTGCGAGAACAGCTCGGAAAACTCAGAAAGTGCCTCATTTACTGTCACCAGTTTATAAAGGATACAACTCAAGAATAGCCAAGTGGGAGAGATATACAAGGCAACGGAGGGGGAAGAAGTACACAGAGCTTCAGCACCCTCTCTGTATACAGTGCCCTCCCAGTGCTTCCACGTACACGTGTTCGGCAGCCCACACCTCCCCGAACCCTTTCTTTTGGGTTTTTTATGGTGGCCGCATGAAGTAGGACTGGTTGATTAGATCACAGGCCAGAGGTGATCAAGGGATCCCCAGTACCTTACCTGCCCCCTGGAGGTAAGGAGGTAGGGCTGGCTGAAAGTTCCCATCTACTAATTATGTCGTTGGTTCTCCGGCAACCACCTCCACGCCATCCTCCAAGTGCCATGCACTGGCATTAACTCCGGTGTGGTCTAAAGGGTTTATTATGAATAACAAAAGATGCCCTTCTCATCCTTATTACTGAGGAAATTCCAAGGGTTTTCAGAGCTCTGTGCCTGGAAACTGGGACAAAGACCAAATGTATCTTTTGTTATATCACAGCATTACACACACAAAGCCCCAAGAGATGCTGGGGTACTTTCCACTCTTTCTATTTGACTCTAGGGACATCTCGAATGTCCCTGCTACATGGCTCTAGGACCCACCACAGCACACTCAAGTGACTTCTCCTCTCAGTTACCCTTCAGATCCCTCCATTCAGCAGTAGGAGAAATTTGGGGACCCTTCCTCCATCGCGTTTGATAAAGTGCAAATCTAAGAAAGGGTCTAGGTCTTAGAGTATTTGCCTACATGCTCCACACTGCCAGGACTCCTAGTTTCCCAGTCACGATACGACCTGCCCCCGCTCCTTACCACAATACTCCCTTATATCACACAGGGCCTTGCGGGGCAGAGGGTGAGGACGGCAAAATCTACCTGCTAATGTAACAGAGGGAAATGTTAACAAGATGACTCCATCTTGTTCTGACCTGCTTAATTCCAGCAGCTTTCAGGCTAATAGCTCCCCGCTTTAGACATGCTAATTATTAGAGAAAAGGGCTTGGGGCTTAAGATTTTACAAAAACAGCCCCTCCCGCTTTCCTTCCCTTGACAAAAAAGAACACTGAACTTGATACTTTCCTAAAATGGCCTTGAGAAACTGCTAGCACTCCCATCTTCTTGGCAGGCACCTTCTCAATAAATAAGCTTTTCCTTATTCTGAACTCTGACACCTTGAGTTTTGGTCTTTTGAAGCATCAGACACACGGACTTTGAAGTATAAGCTTCAACGCCCCTCACCCGAACAGGCTCCTTCTACGTTCTTGCGCGGACCCTAGCAATATTTTTACAGTCACTTATTGTAAAATCTCAAACTCAAACATTTTGATCTCCATTGGTTAAGACTCTTGCAGGTAGAAACATGATTCTTTCACGGTGTCGCGGTGGAAAAGCATTTGGGGGAGACATGCTTCGGAGGAGGGGTAATGGTGGCAAGATTCATTGGAGTAAAAACAAGGACTGCCCCCAGGTAACCAATGTCTCATCCACAACCAGACGGGTTCAGCTCTGACTTGCATAAAAAGTCTAGCCTCTGGAGCCACAGGCCCTCACGTGTTCTCACCAATCCCAAGAGAAGAGCCAGGGTCCAGAGATGCTGTGCCGTTACGCCGGCATTGGCATCCGAAGCTTCCGTAATCTAGCTTAGTTCACACCAAAGCTTCCCTAGTCCATGCAGTTCAGTCTCTGCCCCTCCAGCTAGCTTAGTTTTTGTTCCCAGTTGTGCTCCGCCCACGAGACTGTCATTCCCAGACTCACGCCACCGCTACAGAGAGGGTGCGCAAATGAATGATCAAATCCCAGGCCTTTGTTAAGCTTTGATTGTATCTCCTAGGGTTTGGGAAGGAGTAAGCATTCTGTTAAAGTATCCGATCTCTTCCCTGGCTCTTCCTGAGTTTGTGCTGGGCCCTCCCCCTTCACTCTCTTGGCTTCTACTGCACCTGCCTCAGCAGAGGAATTTCTCTTTTACTGGGTCACCCTCCCCCTGGTTACCTATGGGAAGGGCCCATTGGCCCCTGGGAATATTGGAAAGCTGTACTTTCCACCTGCTGGGGGCGGGGCATAGAGGAAGGCTAATCCCCTTGACTGGGCAGAGCAGCTATCCCCTGGAAAGTCTGTGAAGCCACCCCTTGCTACTCGATCTGGCTTAATGTCTCATTCCATTTGCCCCCTTCCTTTGTTAATAACTAACTAACTATGGTAACAAGACCACTGGTTCTTTCTACTCTGACTTGCCCTCCATCACACCTCCTCCCATAACTGGGGACACTGGACTGACAGGAGCACTCTGGGCCTCTACAAGGTGAGGCAAATGTAGGGTTACAGTCGTGAGTGAGGCAGGAGACAGTCAGGAGGGAGGAAACTCTGGAGGTGCCCCAGGACTATGACGAAAGACAGCAACACAGGACAGAGACCCTGTTCTAGGACTGGTTGTCCCTGCTTTCTGGAAAAGCACCAAATCACGGTGAATCATGACTGCACCTGCACAGGAGATGCAACGTGACCCCTGCTTCCTTATGACAGTATTATGATAACTTAGCATCGTGGGACCCCCTGCCCTGGTGGTCAGTCAAGGAAAATCATGGGAGACGGCATGCGCAGTAACTTAAAAGGAATAGAACTACTTCACATGGGCAACAAAACCTCGCCAAAACTAGCCAGGAAATATCTGCCCAATAAGAACAGAACCCTTCCAGCCCCTGAGGTCAGTCTCTGCTCGGAGCTGGCCCGCTCCCACGTCCTGTGGAGTGCGCTATCGCTTAATAAATCTGCTCTCTCTCTTCCTGCTATAAACTCTCTGCGTGTTCGATTCTTTTTCCACTAACACCAAGAACCTGGTTACCTGTGCCCACCTGCCACATGAGCATGTGAAACACAGAGTTTATTCTTGTATTATTATTTATTAATTATATTATTTCCCATATGAACAACTGTAAGCCTACTTTTGCCCCACCCTGTAATTAAGGGAAAGTTGAATTGGAAATATATTTCGGATTTAGTGGGATATAATTTTGTGGTTCACGATCCCTTCCAAGTTGTTGCTAGCCATCCTGACCCTGGAACAGCTCCCTGGAAGACCCCTACTGCTCCCTGTGCCAATCACCCAAGCCTTGACTTTGTTCGACAAGGTGCAGGGCCAAAATTATGTCACCATATGAACATGCCCTGCATGCAATGACAGATAAAGTGCAAAGGACAAGGAGAGTGGAGAAAAAACAAGACCTGAAATATTCAGAGCCTTAAGCTTGTCTGTGGAACATTCTTCCCGTCCCATCACCTAAATAACTTTATAAGTGGAAGATTTGTTTTCCATCAATCCTTAGTCGAGACAGAAGTTCTCTATTACCACAAATATAACCTGAGTAAAGGAAAGTACATTTCCTAACAGGAGAATATATATTCTCTCTCTTAAGGTGGTCCCCCACACAGCAGGTCCCTGGTGTGTCCCTGCTTCCCACTGTGTCTTTTTCCCTTCTGCCTCCCTCCATCTCTTCTACCCTCACCTCTCCTCTTCCTGCCTCCCAGCTCTCTTTATCTAGAGTGGGATTTCTGAGCCTTGACACTATGGACTGTAGGGGCCAGATCATGCTTTGCTGTGGGTGGTCCTGTACATTACAAAATGATTAGCAGCACCTCTGGATTCTACCTGCTGGGTGCCATCAGCACTTCCTTTCCCAGTTATGACAACCCGAAATGTCACTAGGCGTTGCCAAACGCCCCTGGGGGCAAAAATGCTCCTAGTTTGGAATGACGGGTATAGACCATAGGCATGTTAGAGTAGTTCTATCTAAACACATCCAGGGACCTTTTCAAATCTCCTCCGAGGTGGTAGAGTCTGGTAACTCTACTGTCAGCAGCGGGCTGGCCCCAGAGTGGCAAAAGCCCCCACCGTTTTTCTGTGAATGGGAGGGGAGCCGGCAGCTATGCCACGTCACGTAGAAAATGGAGTATGTACTAGCATTTTGAAATGTCATCCCACCACAATACTAATGACAAAGGAGCGAGTCCCTTCCCATCTCTGGATCTCCGTTCCCTCATCACCGAAATAGGAGGGTTAGAATAAATGAAGGTTAAGCTTCCGCACAACATTCGATGTCTCAGCTCCTGCTTCAAACCTTGCTACAGGGTGGCAGACAGCCTGACCTGGGGAAGAGAGGGCAGATTCACAAAGCTCTCCGTTGGGTGTAACCGCCTATTAGGGTTTCCTCCCCAGCATACCCCCTCTTCTGTTGCTGACTTTCCCCTTCCACTCCTTTGGCCTTCCGGTCTTTTCAAGCACTAATACCACACTGCTTTGATGATTAATGCTTTATAATAGATTTTAATACCTAGTCATGCTTCTCTTTCAGCCCTGCCCTGCCTATTCTTATCCATTTATTTTTCCATATAAACTTTTCAAACAAATAACTTAATAAATGGGTTGACTGATGAGCTAGGTTTTAATTCTGACCTGGCATAAGAAACTTAACCTCTCTTAACACTGATTTATCATCTGTAAACTGAGATCATAAAGTTTATCTTGCAAGGCTATTATGAGAACCACATGAACTAATGTAGTGAAGCATTTCTGCACAGAGCTTGGCACATGATAGATGCTCACGAAACAAAAGCTATTAGGACTGTTCATTTGATGCCCAAATAAAGAAAGCCAAAATTATCAAACATGCAGTTACCTTCACCCTAAAGCAAGTCACTTCTAATACACAGTTTCCACACCTGCATTGTATCTGAAAGTGAGACTTTGTGTACCATGAAATGTGGATAAGTAGGATGGTCCAGTAGAAAGAGGGCCCTATGGGGCAAAAACCACTGAAAACCCGTCTGGGGAGGTGGTTGAAATTCCAGGCACAGGAGGAAGGGACAGAAAATTATCCATACGTTTCCCCTTATTCAGAAAAATTTGAGCTCAAGTAGGAGGCTCAGCTCCTATTGTCGGAAGCAGCAGGGAACATTAGAGGCTGTGTGCACTGATTATATTTTTTGTGTGTCATCTTGTAAAGAGTGGCAAATTTGGCTTCATAACAGTGAGATCAAGCATAGCAAATTTAGTTAAATTCTTGGAGTGCGTTACTGAATCACACAGACTTTTTATGTATTTCGCCCCAAGGAAAGGATTTAATAACTTCTCTGCTGCATTCTTTGTCTGGGTAAAAAGCAAGGGAAAGGAGTATGAGTGGATTTGATGAATTACAACTCATGTTGGGCACAGGACAAAGCTCATTTGGTCCTTGCAGAAGGAAGTTGGAAGCTCCTGTGAATGAAATAGCTGGTGTAGCTTAAAAAACGGTGAGTTTGCCCAGTCGCCCTGTGGACGCTTTAAAATCCTGCCTGTGGGCTCCAGTGCTCACCTGGACAAATGCTAACAACACTGGAGAGTGGAGAATGCCCTGTTTGAGCAGAAGGAATATAGACCAATGTCTGATCATAGACTCTAAGTAACTATAGGGCTCAGCTAGGGACGCAACCCATTGGCAGAGCTTAATAATTATCTTTGATTCACTAGGGTTTAGAATGGGTTAGGTTTGTGAAAAATCAATAAAGGAGACCACAACCAAGATGGGAATCCAGAGGGCCTGCAGAGGGGAGGGTCTCACATCTTACCCCTCATTGCTGGTTACCCCAAGCAGGAAAAGAAGTGCCTCCCATCTCCAGCAGGAACGTGTTTTCGGCTCCACTACCTCAGCAGGGGGAAGGAAGATTTTCTGCTCCTCCAGCAACAGCCCAGCCAATGAGAGACCCAGCCAATGAAAAGCCATTACACCTCCACCTCCTGGTTTCATTCAATGGATTCTGTGTCTATAACAGTTCCTCCCAACTTCCCCTTTCCTCTTTATAGAACCTGTTTTCTCCTTTGTCCCAGACTCGCCTATGGTTTTGCATAGCCAGCAAGTCCCAAATTTCAGTTCTCTGTTATTCCTGAATCAACCCATTTTTGCTGGTAAAATAACTTTTTTATTTTTAAGGTCAAGAGATTATGCAGGACTGGGCTGAACTGACATCTTCTTCTAATGAAATGTACCCACCGTAACTGAAGCAGATCCCCGACACCCTGACCTGCCACCTCTGACCTCTGTCCTGATGAAGATGACGCCTCCACGTGTGGGTCAGGATGCAGGTAGAAGCGAAATATTCACCCAGAGCCGCCCTCACCCAGGGGTGCACGTGGCAGGACCCAATCTCCTCGGACTGCGCTGCTGAACGTTCGCTGGAGCCTTCACCACGACTCAGAAAGAAGCAGTCCTGCCCCAGCAGCCCGAGCTAAGGGGGCGCAGAAGGCAGGCCCTGGCCTCTCTTTCCTGTCCCCCCTGGGCTCACCCACTCTAGCACAAGATGCTTCAGCTTACCTACAGTGGGAGGTCTCTGGAACGAAAAAGAATTCACTTCCCAAAGCGTGACTGCCGTTGTCTCCAGATTTGCAGGGATTTCTCATTTGCGGAAGATTGGGTTTTTCAACTCGGTTAAGGTTAATGGCTCGCGGGGCTTGAGTCTGCCTCGATCCTGCCTACCCATTTGAAACTCCTGGGGGGGCTTTTTAAAAATGTCAATGCCTGCGGGGCTCCACCACGGGAGACACTAATTTAGATGGACTGGGCATGACCCAGGAGTCCATGGCGGCTGAAAGCTCTGCAGGTGTCCCCAGTGTGCAGGGACTGGCTAGGCGAAGGGCGACGGCGTGCCTTCAGAGGGAGACGGGGGAGCGCACATGTAAATACAGCCCAGCGGTCTCCAAGCTGCAGGGGTATGGAAATCAGTTTACTTTGCAGTTAACAAAGGCACATAGACATTTCCTGAAATTTATACTTAGAAGCCCTGGCGTCCCCATCTACTCAGAACTGACTAGTGCTCGTTAAGGGAATGGACTAAAGCAAAGCCAGAGCATGGTGGCAGGTGTTTCAGAAAAGAATGCTCTCGACTTCTAGGTTGGAGTTAACACCCGTGCGCAACGCAGTTCCGTGAATGGACGCAAAGCACAAATGGGCCTCATTACTTACCAAGAACCCTCCCGTTCTCCCTGAGGCAGCAAGCCCCGCCTCCCTTGCGCTCCTTCTGTCCACACAGACTAGAGTCCGGGAGTTTTTCCTGGTTTTCTTTCTCCTCCCTTAACTATTCTATACTTTCTCTGACTCTGTTGCTCCTTTTTTTTTTTGCTACCTGAACCTTCACTGTGTGTTCCTTGGAGTTCTGTCCTCCATTCATTTCTCTTTTCATCCTACCCATTCTGCCTGGGAAAGCCTGCCTGTTGGGTGCAAGCTGATGACCCCCACATCTATCACCTGCAGCCCAGGTCTCTCCCAGAGACCGCGCCCTCTCGGCTTAACTACCAAGCAAGCCTCCTCCCCCCTTGGACATCCCCCCGACACCTGCATTCACTAGGACCAGGTAGAACTCATCACCTTCCTCTCAACAGTTTTCTTCTTGTCCAGGTTCCCCTGTTTTGGTGAAAGGTGTACCAACCACCCAGAACCCAAACTGGACAACTGGGAGTCCGCAAAGACCTCTTCGTCAGGCTTCCCCCACCTAGTTAATCACTCACCAAGCTCCTTTGATTTTACCAGGTAGATGTCTCTTAATTCCTATCACCTTTATGTACGCAGATGTCCTACTTCAGGCCACCACAGTCTCACCTGGAAGAATTCCGGCACACTCCACAGCTGCCTTCCTGTAAACTTGTCACACCACGGGTCAGAGCAGTCTCTTAAACAGGATCAGTTCACTCATTCACAACTTTGCTTAAAACCCTATGTGGCTCCCATCATTCTCAAGATAAAATTTCAACTGCTGCACAAAGAGAGACATGGCCCTTTACTGCGTGGTCTCTGCTTATCAGTTCCTGCTCCCCACCTCCCACCACGGACTCCAGCCATATTGGCTGCTCATACTGGACTTCATCTGCTCATTCCCACTCATCCCTCCTGTCTTACCAGAGCACTTTTTATTTATCATCCTTATCACTATTTTATTGGGTACACTCTCTGCTTTCCAAGTAGACTGTGAGCTCCTTGAAGGCAGGTGCTACAGTCCATGGGTGCCAACAGTCACGCCCTTCTCTCCTTCAAAGTCTGAGGCAAAAACTCGGACAAGAACCACAACATTGACTTTACTATTAGCGATGTACATCGGAGGGGGAAAAAATCTTACCCTATAATTACCCCTCCCCCCTAGAAATTCCCTTCCAGCTCAACCTTCAGTCTCCCTCTCTCTCACTCAGTCCCCACACACACCAGGATGGAGGCCAGGCCAGGCATTTGCTACGTGGAGAAAGAAGAACGCACAGAAGCCGGAACCCAAGAGGAGCCAGGAGCAGACTGGGTACCAGGCAGGATTCCTTTCTTCACTTTTAGCATTTGGGTAAGTCACTCCTCCCTGGAGAAGAAACATCAACAGGATTGGAAAGGAGGATGGACGTTTCCCTCCTACGAGAAAAGGGAGAAGCGGTTCCCTTGCGAGGCCTTATGTTCACTGTGGCCTGCCCCGGGGACTGATCTGGGGGCGCAGGGAAGGTAACCCCACAGACTCCCTGAGGACTAGAAGGGGCAAGTTACCGAGGGATGTGCGTGAGAAGAAAAGAACTCAGCCCTCTCCTTCCCGGGCTGTAATGGCTGTCCCTTCTCTAGGTAGACAGGATGCACCAGACTTGCTAACGAGTGATACAATTAATGCTTCTACAGACATGCCTTCTGCATTAGCGAGACGAAGTAGAGAGAACCCGGTCTGCGCTGTGCTTTGTAGCCAAGGAAACGCATGCCTTCTATTCATCTGGCTCCAGAAACAGCAGAGTTGGGAGCGATGGCAACTCTCAGGGACCAGGGTCGCCGCAACGAAGAGAAAGCCGAGCTCACAGCCACCGCCGTTGGCTATTCGGTGTGACTGCAGGCCAGCAGTTTGGCCTCTCCGTTTCAAAGCAGGCATAACAGTAACTAAACCCTTAATGCAAGCATTTAGGCTGAATTAATACGGTCATTTTCAAAGAAATGTTTCGTTTTTCTGATCATAAATTTGTCTGTGGCTCAAAATTAAAATTGTCACATTACTATTTCTCTTCAGATGGGAGGGAAAGCTTTGGATTTGAACAGAAAGATACCCGCCCAGTTGTCCGGTGGTAAAATAATAATAATGATAATAATAATTACGTGCAGGCTTCCCCCTTTCTCTGTGTTGTTCGTATAAGAGAAAGGCCTGACCTAGTGTTCAACACCCTCCCCTCAAAATGAAAGACTTTATCATGCATCCTACAGGCTTTACATGCGGGGTCAGCTCCCACGGACACCCTCCTGTCCGCCTTCCCTCCTTCTCTTCTTCCCTTTCTTCGTCCTTTCTTTCTCCTGCCCATTCAGCGATATTTCGAACCACTACTTTGTGCCCAGACGCTGTCCTGAACCTAGTGATTGCACAGAGAATATTCCCCGACCTCATGAAAGTTCCGTATAGAGACCAGAGATTCAGTTTCACAGCAAATGCATTGTCGCCTTATTGTCCTCGCTTTCCTTAAAAGAGAGGCACAGTTTGGAGACTGTGGGCGCCCCTGCTCCCAACCAGACGCAAACAGCAGACAGTCTCCTCCCACAGGCTAAAGCAAACTTGAGTGTACATGAGTCAACAGCCCCAGCCCAATGTTCTGTGGCAGGAGGCTGGCGGGGGGGGGGCGGCGGGGAACACCTTCTCCAAAACTCCCTAATCCTATTCCCTGTCCCTGTGACTCCAGGTGAAGTGGAGCTGGCCCTGGGGATGGGTCTTGAGACCCTGGCTGAAGCTGGCAGGTGGACTCCCTAACCCTCAGGCACCCCTCCCCCCCACCCCCAGTCCCTTCTGCCCTCCTTCTCACCTGAGGGCCAACTGGCTCTCCAACAGCACCAAGCGCAAGGCACCTGGAAAGGTGGTCCTGCTAACACCGCTGCCACCAGCAGCCTGCACCCCAATTACAAGACACCCCAAAGCACACAGGATTAGCGAGCCAGCTTCTCCCAGCCTTGCTTTTCAGTGCTCTGGAAATGTCACTGTGACCCTTCTGCCACCTTGCTCATTAGGCGAGTGACTCATTAGGGTGTTAATTTGTAAAACACACCCACTTGGCTCTCTCCTATGTCTCCCCACCTCCTAGCAATGCAGGTGCCCCCTCCTCTCCCAGCACGTCTGGTCTTAAGGGCAGAGAGCTGAAATATTGGCCTGGAAGAGAAGCTGAGAGAGGCATCAGATAGACACATCGAGCTGCAAAGCTGGGGAGGAGGCCATGCTGGGAAGACACGGGCCCAGAGGTATGCGAGCAGGTTGGCGGGGTATCTCCCTAAGGACCAAACTCAGCTGGCAGTTTTATTGTGTATCATGCAGTGTTTTTGAAGGTTTCGGTATTTTTAAATCAGAGAGCTTCCCTTAAAATTTGAATTTTCAGCATCTTTTGATAACTCAGAAGGTGGGTCATGTCTGAGCAGGTGGCAATGACAGTAGATTGGAGGAGAGTGGTCTTTTGCCCCCTGCTGCTAGACACATGCTCTCAAGTTTGCCGCAGTCCCCACCCAGCCCTTTCAGTCACTCGAGTGATGGGTCTGGCCCTCGTTTGCACTTTAGCTTGAGTGTGTTAATTACCGTTTTCAGCTTCAGGGTCTTGACCCCTTGTGAGGCAAGATGCTGGCAATCAGTTATTAATAGTGGTTAGACCATCAATATTTGCAAGCTACGTACTTTAAAGCTAATCAGAGCAACGCCACCATTATCCTTGGATTACTTTGTATCAATCATTCTCAGTCACTTGGATTCCAATATGCTTTCTGGAGGAAGACGGGTGGAGGAAAACCGAGCCAGGATGTAGGCTGGCGAGAGCTACATCTCTCTCTGCATCGCGACAGGAGCAGGGTGGAGACCTAAGGGTGTACAGAGCTGGTCCCATTCACTGAACAGAGAAGAATATTTCATGAACCCACGAGAGAGCTTCTGAGGGCAGAAAGAGCTGGCTGGTGAGTCTCCCTGGACACGGTACCAGGAGACGAGCAGAGCCAGTCCCGCCGCGTGAACCCAGGTGTGGAGCCCTGGGACCTGGATGGAAGGGGCTGCTCCATCTCCCCACGGCCAGGTGCGTCCACAGATAAGTCTTGCCTGGGCTCTGCCTGAGAAGATGGTGTTTAGCTCAGGTGAGGGTAAAAAGGGAAAAGGAATCTATAAGCTTAAAAATTCAATATTCGTAATAAGCCTGTAAAGTAGTTACGGCTATTATTCATACTTTTACTAAAGAAAAACTGTGACATAGAGAGTTTGAGTAACATTGACCGAGGTCAGAGAGCTAGGGTGTGACATAGCTGGGATTTGAACCCAGATAGGCTCCAGAAATTTTCTATTAACAATATATTAATATGTAAAAGAAAATGGCAAAATCAAAGTTGGTAAATGATTATTTTTGGTCAAGTAACATTATTAGATTTTTGTATAAAGTTTTGTTCTATATATACACATATATACATACATGAAATTTTATTAAATGAAAATCTATACATGTGTACATATACATAAATGTGTATATACATATATGTACATATGTACACACACACATACACATAGGGCGGGGACTTGAGAAAAACAAAGCTGTGCATGCCTGCAAGTTGTGGTCCTAGGGCAGAAGAAAGAGCAAAGGCCCCTGTCTGGTTGTCAGCATGCAGTTAAGTCCCTGTTCTGACCACCCTATTCCGGTCACCTCTCAGTCTCTTCTCCTTGCCCAGAGCTCTTGGGAAGAATGGCTGGATGGACTTTGTATCTCTCTACAGCCACTTGCCTCCAAGTTCTGCGAACACGCCTGCCTTCTAGTGAGCATCGGATCAATATAAGCCTACTTTGCCGGATTCAGTTCTCACAGCCTGAACTCATGACATTTAAGCTAACTCTACTGCGGGTATAGGGAGGTCTGCCAAGCCCCTCTGCAGTAAACTACTGGAAAGAACTGTCTAGACTCACTGCCTCTAATTCTTTTCTCCCTTTCCCTCTTAAGCCAACTCCCATTAGGCTTTTGCCCCAATTGTTCCATCAAACATGTTCTGGCCCTGGCAGACGTGTTTTGGTTGGTGGGAGTGTTGTCTCATGCACCAAAAGGTTGTGGGGTCGATTCCCGGTCAGGGCTGTACCTGGATTGTGGATTCAGTCCTCAGTCACTGCGAGCACAGGAGGCAACCGATCAATGTTTCTCTCTCACATTGATGTTCCTCTCTCTCTCTCTCTCTCTCTCTCTCTCTCTCTCTCTCTCTCTCTCTTTCCCCCCGCCCCCACCCCAAAGAAATGAAAAAATATCTTTAGGTGAAGATAGAAAAGTGTTTTTTTTTTTTTTCTGGTTGAGGCTATTGCTAAATCCAAAACGGAGCAGAGAAAATGGTAGCCACTGGGGGAAATGGGACCATCGCTTTCCACCTGATGGGACAACACGTTTGCAAATGAATGGAAATGATCTAGTAGAGATGGGGAAAACTGACGCTGAAAAAGAGAGAGGAATCGCTGCTAGATGTCACAGAGTGGGGGGATGGATAGAATTTGTGTGCAAGGAGGGCGGGACTGGCTTGCCGTGGGAGTGCAGGCAGTTCGCCTGTCAAAGCCAGCAGGAAGCAGAGCACAGGGCGCAGCTGCTGGGGAAGGGGTGGGTTTGCGGTGGGAGCCGGAGGAAACCCTCAGATAGCCTCATTTCCTAGTGGGACAGGAAACTGGGTTGTACCTGAGAGGGTACATGGGTGAGGGAGCCTGAGAGCTTTCGAGGCAAGAGGGGAAGATGTAAAATAGGAATTTTGGAGAGAAAGAGAGTGAGTGAACTAGAGGAACACGGCTTGACTGCTGGCAGCATTAAGTTTATAGTTACAAATAAAAGAAAAAGCATCAGCTTGGTTGCCACTGTGGGTTTCCTTAACTGCCATATTCAGTGGCCTAGATGCAGATGTGAGCAGGCAGAATGACACCAAGTCAAACGACAGGACTGTGGAGGGCACATGCGAGGAGGTCAAAACAGTGCTTACGCGTGGAGTTCCAACTGAATAGGAGGGAAGCAGTAACACCCGGTGGTATGGACAGGAAAAGGTGGTTAGGTCAATGGATCGAGAATCCCAGTGAGACTGAAGGATGGCTGGGATTGGGTACAAGATGGAGTGAGTAGAAAAAATAGGCGGCAGTGGTCAGAGTTAACGGAAGGTTGCAGTTACTGGCAATGGTAAGGCCTGGATAAGGCTGTGAGAGCACATGACCAGCGTACAGTGGAATATAAACGCGTAGCAGGAGAGAAGAAAATTATCCGAGGGCATTGCAAATCAGCAAGAATGAGGGTGGGGGGTTAGTGTTAGAGAGTTACCTCCCAGGGCTGTCAGGAAATGAGGAGAGACCTAAGAGGCTGGCGGAGGAACACTGCACTGTGGGAGTCGGGGCTTTGTATGTGGGGAACACACACTGAGATAGAGAAGGAAATGAGATTAGTTGTGAAAGACTCCAGGCAACGAGTAGGTAGTGGGGCCAAAAGCGTTGAAGCTCAGAGATGGCTGGGAGCCTGGGGCTCCCACCGGACTCCGTCCCTGGACGTGAGGAGGTTTGGGGAAGCTAAGTGTTACCTCCAAGTCTACGAGATCCCTTCCAATACCAGTCAACAGCAGAGGGGTTTCCTGAGTAGGTGAGGCTGTAGATGCAGTGCATGGGACTCGCTCTTGACTCCCATTGAGAGACAGGGGTCTCGCTGCAGTTGCCTTGTATGAAAAACAAGGTATAATTACAACTACCTCGTAAAATTGTTGTAAGAATACATGCAAAAAAAGGAACGTAAAAAGCTTGCCCATTCCAATTGTTCTCTTTCCTCTGAATCACAACTTTATTTTAAAAATGTGCTATTAATTGATGGGAGAATTATGTTTAGAGAGAAAAATCTAGAGACTGGTGGCCACTGTGCTAAATGCCTGCTTTTCCTCAGTACACATTTGAAGGCCTAGCAGCTGGGCCTCCATCAACAGGCGACTGTTCTCCAAATGGAAGCTAATCAAAGTGCCCAGGAGGAATTAATCAGTCTCTGAAGGACTGGTCTAGGAACCCACACTTTTTAAGTGACATAAATTCCAATCGGTGGCTTACTAAGTCTTGTTGATTGATTGGGGAAGCAGCGAGGGGCTGGAGTCTGGCTGTCAGCCCTGCATTGATTGTGGCTTTTAGCCAAGTTATTAAGAGACTGGAGATAGGGGGTTGTATGGCAGAGTCCCCCATTTCCTCTGCACCCTCCCCTTCCCTGACATTTCAGCTCAAGTCACAGCATTTCCCAAAAGGGTATTAGTTCTTGTGGACAAAGGGGCCGACTGCATTAGGCAAGGCAGGCTTTATTGCACACATTAAATTTTCATGGACTGCATTGGGTTGCCTGGGCTCATACTCAGGGCAACTCACCCTCACCTAGAAACCTGAGAGGAGACTTCCGGCCAAGATGGAGGCATAAATAGATACACTTTGTCTCCTCGCACAACCAAAAGAAGGACAACAACAAATTTAAAAACAAAAAATAACCAGAACTGCCAGAAAATTGAACTGTATGGAAGTCCGACAACCAAGGAGTTAAAGAAGAAACATTCATCCAGACTGATAGGAGGGGTGGAGACGGGCAGCTGGGGCTGAGAGGACACGCAGCAAGGCTGTGGCTGGCGGACTGGCTGTCCCCATGTTTGCATGCAGATAAACTGGGAGGAACAACTGGAATGGGAGAGAGACTGTGCAACCCAGGGTTCTGGCACAGGAAAAGAAACCCTCAAAACCCCTACCGGTAAAAACCTGTGGGGGTTGTGGCAGTGGGAGAAACTGCCAGTCTCATAGGGGAGTTCATTCAAGAGACCCACAGGATCCTAGAACGTACACAAACCCACCCACTCAGGAATCAGCACCAGAAGGTCCCAATTTGCTTGTGGGTAGCACGGGAAGCAACTGAGAGCTGGCCAAGGGCCAAGCAAGCGGCATTGTTCCCTCTCAGGCCCCTCCCCCACATACACACCGCAAGGCGGTGACATGGGTTGCCCCGCCCTATCGAACACCTAAGGCTCCACCCCTCACAACATAATAGGCACACCAAGACCAAAAAATATATATATATGGCCCAAAGGAAAGAACAGATCACAGCTCCAAAGATAGAACTAAGCGATGAAGAGATAGCCAACCTAACAGATGCAAAGTTCAAAACACTGGTAATCTGGATGTTCACAGAAATGATTCTGTATGGCCACAAAACGGAGGAAAAAGTGAAGGCTGAGTAAAGTGAAATAAAGCAAAATGTACAGGGAAACAACATGGAAGGGAAGGACACTGGGACTCAAATCAATGATTTGGAACAGAAAGAAGAAATAAATCTTCAACCAGAACAGAATGAAGAAACAAGAATTCAAAAAGTGAGAAGAGGCTGAGGAACCTCTGGGACAACCTTAAACATCTGAATCATAGAGGAATCAGCAGGAGAAGAAGAGCAAGAAATTGAAAACTTATTTGAAAAAGATTTCCCCAATCTGGAGAAGGAAATATATTTCCAGGAAGTCAAGAAGCTCAGAGAGTCCCAAAAAAGTTGGACCCAAGGAAGCACAGACCAAGGCTCATCACAATTACATTACCCAAGATTAAAGATAAGGAGAGAATCTTAAAAGCAGCAAGAGAAAAGGAGACAGTTACCTACAAAGGAGTTCCCAAAAGACTCTCAGCTGACTTCTCAAAAGAAACCTTACAGGCAAGAATGGGCTGGAAAGAAGTATTCAAAATCATGACAGGCAAGGGCCTACATCCAAGATTACTCTATCCGGCAAAGCTATCATCTAGAATGGAAGGGCAGATAAAGTGCTTCCCAGGTGAGGTAAGTTAAAGGAGTTCATCATCACCAAGCCCTTATTACATGAAATGTTAAAGGGACTTATCTAAGAAAAAGAATATTAAAACTATGAACAGTAAAATGACAATAACCTCACAACTATGAACAACTGAACCTAAAAACAAAAACAAAAATGAACTAAGCAAACAACTAGAGCAGAAACAGAATCACAGAAATGGAGATCACATGGAGGGTTATTGGCAGGGAGGGGGAGGGTGGAGAATGTGGGAAAACATACAGGGAATAAGCAGCATAATTAGTAGGCACAAAATCGACAGGAGGACGTTAAGAATAGTACAGGACAGGGAGAAACCAAAGAACTTATATGTACGACCCATGAACATGAACTAAGGCAGGGAATGCTGAATGGAGGGGAATAAAGGGGAGAGAAAAATGGGAAACAGTAATAGCATAATCAATAAAATATATTTAAAAAAAAAAAAAGAAAGAAACCTGAGAGAAATACAGAAGCCTGTATGGCTTGTGCATTTTGAAAAAGAGCAAAGAAATCACCTTCATGAAGGACTCAGTGGACCTTTAGATCCCTGGAGTAGGGAAATTAGGGTGTGCAAAATGCTGTACCCAGCTCCAGAAACACCCTCTTTCTGGGTCAGGAGGAAATAAATTAGCCCATGGGATTTTCCCCTGAGCACAACCAGCTTCTGTCTGTTTATATTATTGACAAAATCGATTAGACTACTGAGAAATAAATAAATGAAGAGACCAATAGAATCGAGTGTGAACTAGCGCTGACTGGTTGGCTCAGTTGGTTAGGCATCATTCCACAAAGTGAAAGGTCCCTGGTTCGATTCCAGATCAGGGAACATGCCTGGGTTACAGTTTAGGTCCCCAGTCCGAGTGCGTATGAGAGGCGACCAATTGATGTTTCTCTTGCAGCAGTGTTTCTCTATCTCTTTCTACCTCTCTCCCTCTAAAAATAAAATAAATAAAATTTTTAGAAAAAAGAATTGAGTGTAAACTGAAGTCTGGGGCTAGCTTGGACACTCCCATACAGTCAGTCAGGTGTGGTCTCGGCATTAGTCTGTAAACCAGAGCATCCTTCACATCTCCCCATCCTGTTCAAGCTCATTATCTTGTCTCATTGTGTGTCTCCGGTGTATCTGGAAAGAGGAGGACATACCCAGATCCTGTCCATAATTACAGTGGGTCCAATATCTAGACCAGCACAGTCATAAATACATCTTCCACACTGGGGATCCTCTTGGAGAGTAATGACTATCATGAGGGAAGATTCTTTTACTGAGCGCAGGCAGGTGGGCAAAAGATGAAAGCGGTGTACACAGAGGACTGTGGATGGGACCCTTCCCATCTGGAAGAGAGAGGCAAGAGCCCAGGTACAAAAGGGGAAACTTCTCAAGCCCCCGCCTTTGTCCCAGTTGAAAGACCCCTTTTTGAAATATTTGTTCTGGTTCTTTGAAATATGTCATTGGTATCTCGATAGGAATTGCACTGCATCTATAGATTATTTTGGGTAGTATGGACATTTTAATGATGTTATTTCTTCCTATCCATGAACATAGTATGTGCTTCCACTTACTTGTGTCTTCTTCCTTTTCTTTCTTCAGTGTCTTAAAATTTTTCAAATGCGTGTCTTTTACATCCTTGGTTAGATTTATTCTGAGGTATTTTATTCTTTTTGAAGCAATTGTGAATGGGATTGTTTTCTGAATTTCCCACCTGATAGTTTATTATTGGCATTTAAAAATGCAACTGATTTCTGGATATTAATTTTGTATCCTGCCACTTTGCTGAATTTATTTATCAGTTCTAGTGGTTTCTTGGTGCAATCTTTAGGGTTCTTTGTGTACAGTATCATGTCACCTGCAAATAAAGACAGTTTTACTTGTCCTTTTACAACATGGATGTCTTTTATTTCTTCTTCTTGTCTGATTGCTAAGTTCTAAAAAGAGAGGTGAAACTGAACAACTCTGTCTTGCAGTTTTTGACCTTTGGGTACGATGCTGGCAGTGGGTTTGTCACATATGGCCTTTATTATGTTTAGGCATATCCTCTCTATTCCCACTCTGCTGAGAGTTTTTATCACAAATTGGTGCCAGAACAAATATTTAAAAATTTATATGGAATGACAAAAGGCCCTGAATAGCCACAGTGATCTTAAGAAAGAAGAGTAAGGAGGAATCACGCTACCTACTATAAGACCATAGTAATCGAAATAACAAGGCACTGACATAAACACAGACACACAGATCAATGGAACAGAATAGAGAACCCAGAATTAAATCCACACCTTTATAGTCAATTAATATTTCACAGAGGAAGCAAGCACATACAATGAGCTAAAGATATGTATTCAATAAATGTGTTGGGAAAATTGGACAGATACATGCAGAAAAATAAAACTAGACCACCTTCTTACACCACACACAAGAATAAATTTAAAATGGATTAAAGACTTAAGTGTTAGACCTGAAAATATGAAACTCCTAGAAGAAAACAAGGCAGCAAAACCTCGAGCATTGCTTGCAGCAATATTTTATCTGACATATCTCCCCAGGCAAGGGAAACAAAAGAAAAAAATCAACAAATGGGACTACATCGAACTAAAACATTTTTGCACAGCAAAGGAAAACATCAACAAAATAAAAAGACAACCCACTGAATGGGAGAACATATTTGCTAATACATCTGGTAAGGGGTTAGTATCCAAAATTTATAAAGAACTTGTAAAACTCAACACCAAAAAACAAACAATCCAATCAAAAAATGGGCAAAGGACCTGCATAGACACTTCTCCAAAGAGGACATACAGACGGCTAATAGACATATGAAAAGATGCTCAGTGTCACTAATCATCAGAGAGATGCAAATTAAAACCACAATGAGATATCACCTCACACCAGTCAGAATGGGTGTCATCAGTAAATCAACACACAAGTGCTGGTGAGGATGGGGAGAAAGGAGAACCCTTTTTGTACTGTTGGTGAGAATGCAGATTGGTGCAGCCACTGTGAAAAGCAATATGGAGAGACCTCAAAAAATTAAAAATGGAACTGCCTTAAGACCCCTCAATTCCACTTCTGGGAATTTATCCAAAGAAACCCAAAACACTGATTCAAAAGAACATAAGCAACCCTATGTTCATTGGCAACATTATTTACAATTTCCAAGATATGGAAGCCCCCCAAGTGTCCATCAGTAGATGAGTGGATAAAACAACTATGGGACATTTACACAACGGGATACTACTCGGCCATTAAAAAAAGTAAATTTTACCCTTTGCAACAGCGTGGATGGACCTAGAGAACATTATGCTAAGTGAAATAAATCAGTCAGAGAAAGAAATACCATACGTTTTCACTCATGTAGAATTTAATGAACAAGCTGAACTAACAAGCAAAATAGAGACAGACTCATAGATGGAGAGGGGGATGACAGCTAGTCGGGGAGGGGCGGTTAGGGGGCGGAGGGATTGAGAAAAAAGGGAAAAGGACTTGTGGACATGGACAACCATGTGGTGACTGTGGGAGAAGGACATAAGGCAGATAAATGGTAATGGAATAAATACTTAAAAAATAAATATTTTAAAGATGATGAAAAAAAGGAAGGAAAGACTCCTTGACATTCAAATATAGAATGGTTTCTTGTTGGTAAGTCCCAAATTCTCCCCTCCTCATGCTGAGTCTAGCCCTTGGGGACAACTTCACAGGCCAGAGGACTGCGGGGGAGATAGGTGACATACCAGGAGATGATAATATACCCAGGAAAAATCAGGCTCAATAAGAGGAGAGTGAATTAGGACTGAACTGAGAGAGGGACTTGATGATAAAATCTTAGAGTTTTCAACGTGCGCGATATGTCCTTCTACTTCCTTTCTGCAGGGAAGGAGTCCCAGTTATTTATAGTTTCACAGGAGCCTAGGAGGTAAGGGTGTTGGGGAGAAAAATACACACGGATTAAGTACCTGGGCCCCAAAGATTTGCGCAGGGGACAGTGGTCAATGAAAGCTATTGGGACAAACAGCACTGAGCAATAGATGCTCACTGTTGAACGAGTACCCACCCAACTTTCTGTCATTGCAGGTGGTTTAATGTAAGAGGTGATCTTTCAGTTCTTACAAGGGAATAAGAATGAAAACAAAGAAATCTCTGGAATGACAGGAGACAGCCACCCAGCTGGTTTAGGAGGGATGTTGTGATGGAGGGCATGGCTGGGCAGTGTCCCACCAGCAAAGGCTGGAGCCAAAGCCCAGAACAGCCTGAATCTCTGGGTGCCTGGTGCCCGCTGAGTCAGTTTAACATATGTGGAGTCAACGAGCCTGAGAACTTTGTCATCCAGGAACATGGGGACAATGGTGTAGCTTAGAGCCTCAGGGAGCACCCTGCACCTGCTGGCCCAGCCCAAGCAGAGGGGGTCCAGTAACGCACAGGGGAGGAGGCTCACTGGGGAGGCAGGAGGAGGAGGACTGTGTCCTTCACATCCCCGTTTTCTTCACCCCCAGCACCCAGAGTACCGGCCTAACCAAACAGACCCAAGGAAGCCCTAGCTCAGGTGCTGTTCCTCCGCGAGAACTTGGGCAAGTCTTTACATAGCTGAGACTCAGTTTTCCCATCTATAAAATGTGGTCAGTAACTTTTTGTGCATAATAAAGTACACCTAACATGAAACCATTTTAATGATTTTAAAGTACATGATTCAATGGCATTTACCATTTCGAACAATTATCACCCCCGTTTAGTTCCATAGCAGCTCATGGAAGCCCTATGCCCATTAAGCACTTGCTCCTCACCACCCCCCTTCCCAAGTCCCCACAACCATGAATCTGCTTTCTGTCTCTTGCCCATTCAGAACATTTCATGCAGATTAAATCACATAATAGGTGGTCATTTGTGTCTGACTTGTTTCTCTTAGCATAATGTTTTCAAAATTCATCGACGATGTATCATGTATCAGTATTTCACCCCTTTTTGTGGCTAAATAATATTCCTCTGTGGGAATATATCACATTTTGGTTATCCATTCATCTATTGGTGGACATTTAGATTGTTTCTACCTTTTGGCTATTGTGACTAGCGCCCCTATATAAACATCTGTGTACAGCTTTTGTTTGAACACCTGTTTTCAATTCTTTTGGTATATACACCGAGGAATGGAATTGCTGGATAACGATGTTTAACTCGGATGATGAATTTAACAATATCTTACTACCTATTTTGGTGGTTGAATGAGATAATGCATATGAAATCAGTTGGAGCATTACAGAAATCTGTGAGACCAAAAAAAAAAATCTTTTTTTAATATTTGTGTTACTGTTTCCCAAATATGTGCAGATATTAACTTTCCAGTGGCTAATGGCAGAGCTACTTTTCTCGGGGACATTTTTCTATTGAAAAATAGGGGTCACTGAAATTGTAAGAATGGGCATTTTCCCATAGGATTCAATAACAGTTTTCATTTTTCATTGCTTTATTAAAAATGTGGTCCCTGGGTTGGGCCTATGCAAATAGGTTGCTCATCACTGTAGAAACTGAGGGAAAAAACCTGGGGTTCAAACTCAGATTTGTCTGGGCCGAAACCCCAGGTATTTCTCATCAGCAGCCCCTAAAGGCGCTTACATACCCCACAGGTACATACAAGTAGGAAAAGGTTTTCAGCAAGAAGAGAATTTTTTTTTTCCATTGATGTGGGTCTTTTAAGATTACAAAGCACTTTCACATAATTCTTGTGAACACAAGTGTCTCCTCAAATCAGCATTCTTTCCAGATCCTTTGATTCTTTCAAACGCTCGTTTAATTCATTCAGGAAGTGTTTACCAAAGGCTCCCGAGATGTTGCGGGCATTAGGCCACATCCTGTGGAGACAAAGGAAAAGGAAACACTGTCTGCCTCCCAGGAGATCTCAGTCTCCAGAAGGAAGCCGGCGAGTGTAGGAGAAGACAGTGCTGTGGACGTTTCGCACAGTTTGCTCCAGAAGCACACCACGGAGGCCAAGTCAGTCTCAAAGAGTGAGAATTAATAAACAAATGCACGAGTGAATGAGCGGCTCAAACATGTTCTACCTTTCCGATGAGGCTCCATCTCCCAAACGAGAAGGACCAAAGACAGGCCCCTTCATGGCCAGAATCCCAGTGAGTGTTTCGATTCCATCTAAATCACTGTGTATTGAGCACCACTGCGTGCCAGGCATTACACTAGAATCTACCAGTAGGGAATACAGCAATGAATTAGATCAGGAGTCAGCAAACTTTTTCTAGGAAGGGCAGGATAGTAAACATT
>PVJD01014029.1:0-30989 GCA_004026545.1 Mormoops blainvillei | reverse complement strand
ATGTTTCTCTCCCTCTTCCTCCCTTCTCTCTCTAACAATAAATTTTTAAAGATCCTGTAAAAAAGGACAGGAAAATACTCCCAACAAGAAGACGACAGACAGATTTGATAGGTACGATGTAATCAGCAGACATGTACACTAACGCAGCTATTGTAAACAAGTTTCATCTAAGGGAAAACATGAACATTAACAGAAGAAAGACCCAAACAGAACTTCTAGAGGGAAAAAAAAACAGTATCTGAAATAAAAAGTACACCGGCTAGGATTAACATTACATTGGACAATGCAATAGAATATAATCAGCAAGTGAAGTGACAGGACAGACCTCAAACATAAGCAGCATTAGAGACAAAGGCACACCTTACAACTAAAATGTACAATCGATTAAAATAACTTCTAATATTTACACACCCAATCTGGTTATACACTTCTCATAAAGCAAAAAATACAGGTGAAAAAATAAAAACATAGAAAACACTAAAAGGACACTTGAGCACACCTTTCTCAGTCCAAAACAAATCTAGGAAATAGAAAACTAATAAGAATATAAGCTTAAACAACACTCACATAAGCATTAACAGGCTTTATATATCAAATGCTAAACCTCAAAATACAGAAACCATATCTTCTTGTCAAGCACCCACCTTAGGATACAAAGGAAATTTTATAATATATTCCAAACAAATATACAAATGGCATTATCTGACCACAATTCAATTAAACTAAAAACAAAAATCAAAAGTCTCTTCTACATGTAATTTAAAAACAAAATAAGCTAAAAGAAATGAATTCACAAAACCAATAATACCAAATTAGAAAAGCAGAACTTATAAATATCAAAACTGTTCTCTGGGGGAGGGGGGAAATCAACAGAAGCCACTAATACAAATATACAAAATCAGAAGTGATAACATTTGAAATCATTAGGCTCTTCGAACTACACTAAGTTGAAAATAAATGGATAAGTTTTAGAAAAATACATTTATTAAAAATGTCCCAGATATGGAAAAATCTACACAAATTACCACTTTAAAAAATTCCATTACAAAAAATGAACACAGACCAAAGTGCCCTTGAGAACTGAGGTTCTAGCATTGGAGAAAGGAAATACATTCACAAGGAGATAAAATAAAAAAACCCCCGCCGCCCTGCACTTGAATTGGAAGGACCAGTGTAAGCTTATTTGGTTCTGTAGGGTAAATATAAATCAACTGGCTTAGTATGTAAATTCTACTTTAAATGTCAAGCATTCAAAACAGTAAGTCGCCATAGAGCAATCATTATCCTTTTTAGAATCTTCCATTGATGGTAAGTGAACAAAGAAGCTGTAGTATATACATATTACTCAGCCAGGCAAAAATGAGGAAACCCTGTCATTTGCAACAACGTGAATAAACTTTTAAGCCATTTGCTAAGTGACATAAGTGAGAGAATGACAAATATTTATCATCTCACTATATGTGAAATCTTAAAAAAAAAAATCTTTTAAATCAAAAGTCATAAACTTCCAGTTACAAAATAAATAGGTAAATAAGCACTACGGATGTAAGTAGAGCATGACAACTGTATTTAAACTGCTGTATGATATGTGTGTTTGTGTATATACATTTACCTATAAATGTGAAAGTTATTAAGAGAGTTAATCCTAAGAGTTCTCATCACAAAAAAGTTTTTGTTTTACTTCACTTTTTATTGTTACTTGTATAAGATGATGCGTGCTAACTAAACTTACTGCGGTAATCATTTCAAAATATCTTTAAGTCAAACCACTATGCAGTACTCCTTAAAAAAGGTGTACTGTGATGTATATAAACTATACTTCAATAAAACTGGGAAAGAAAAGGATTAAAGTCATTAAAAAAGATAAAAACTTTTTTTTTAAGATTAAAGGAATAGGCCCTGGCCAGATAGGTCTGTTAGTCCCGATATGACAAGGTTGCTGGTTCGATCCCTGGTCAGGGCACATACAAGAATCACCCAATAAATGCATCAGTAAGTGGAACAATTCATCCCCCCGCCCCCTAAAATCAGTAAGTAACTATTTTAAGAAAAGACTAAAGGGGTACAAAAAAAACGAAAAAAGAATTAAAGGCACACAAAAAATATCTTAATTTCGCCGCAAGTTACTTATCAAAAGATTCAGCGCTTTATTTCTGTATGCACACACATACACAATTCCATTAAACGGAGTTAAACCTCCCATAAGGAAACACTTCTGGTATATTTATTTTCTGAATGACATAAGGGTCAATAAACATGTATGGAGTACCTAGCTACTCCAAACATTCTCCACAAGAATACATTACTATTATGGAATGAAGAAACGAGGGAGCAAGAAAGAACAGGAGGGAGAGTTTGGGAGGGAAAGAAAGAACAGGAGGGAGTTTGGGAGGGAAATTAGTTCATTCTTCCTGGTACCAGCAGTGGCAATTACAGACAAAAAAAAAAACAAAAAGGTGCAATAGTGGTAATGATCAGTAGATATATTAGCAAAGAACAGTAGAAATCTTGACTTTGAGGACTGAAAAACATAGAGATTGAAAACTGACAAACATAACCAGAATCCTTACTGAGCACCTATGTACAAATATCACGTTAATGCTTTAGACACACATCTCAATTAATCCTCCTAATAAGAAAAGGTACTTAAATCCCCATTTTGCCCTGACCAGCGCACGGCTCAGTGGGTGGTGTGTCATTCCATAAAGCAAAAGTTCGCAGGTTCGTATCCTGGTCAGGGCACATGGCTGCTTGTGGGTTTGGGGTCGGGGCGCAGGCAAGTGGGAACCCACTAATGTGTCCCTCTCACATCAGTGTTTCTCTCCCTCTCTCCCCCTCCCTCCCTCCCTCTCTAAAAAAAAAAAAATCTTAAATGTAAGTTTTTTTTTAAAAACCCACTTTACAAATTTAGAAAAGAACTTTAGCTTAAAAGGATTGTCTCCAAGGTATCATAGCTAATTTCTAATGAGTTTCAAATACAAATTATGTGTTAATCCAGTCTTTTCAACTAAATTATGGTACGGAGTTTGTTTGTTTTTTAAATACAGCTTTCCTAACTACTTACAACAAAATAATGGGCTTGATAATTTGCATGTCAAGGGGAAATCAACCTTCTAGAATTAGGGAATCATAAACTAAACATTAAGTACAGTGTCCTAATTCCACGGATTAAATGGTTTTTTTAACACCCTCCACTTTGAAAGCTACAATGATTAAGACACCATAGCATTTACACATGAATAAAAAGAAACAATGGTAGAGAAGAGAAAGTTCATATACCCAAATACATACAGAAAATTAGTATATGATAAATGTTGGGACAACTCTCCCTACCTCAAAGCTTACTCAAAATAGTCATCAAGTGAATCACAGATTTAGAGGAGGAGAAAAATAAGGTCACTAAAGGAAAAAAATGGGAAAATTTTTATGATCTTAGAAGGAGGAAGGAAGGCCTTGGGAAGTATGACACACACAAAAAAAATGGCAAAAAACATACTTACATATTTAAGTACATGCATAAATGCAAAAAGGGTTGTATATGACAAAACATACAACCAAGGTCAAAGGACACAGCAAACTGGGGTGCTGGGAGTACTCATCGCATACAGTGCATAAAATGTTCCTACAAACCTACAAAACAAAATCACTCCAGAGAAAAATATAAAAAGTTCACACAAAAAAATCCTGTATACGAAAATTTTTCATTCTCATTACAAAAAAAAGAAAGATAAAATGCCTAAGAAAAATGTCTGACGCCCTACTGGTGCAGGAAACGTACAACAGTGTACAAGGGTCTGACAGAGAGCTCCAAATCATACTCAGAAACCCCACTTAAAGGGGATGCACGCCACACTCACGAGGATCATCGCTAGCACTGTTTATCCTAATTTTTAAAGAACTTAATGTACAGGAAGATGTCCAGTTAAACAGACTACTTACACAACCAATAAAAACATGGGGGTTTCCTCTACATATATTATTTGTATGGAGTAACCTTCCAAGGTATTTCTTCCTTAAGTCGTAGGCTATAGAACCTAATGCTACTACTTCTATTTGCAATAATAATATAATGTTATATATACATAGAGCCTCTCTAAAAAAATACATAAAAAAGAACTAACAGTGGTTTCTTGAGATAAAAACTACTACTAGGCAATAGCACTGAGTGGGTGACTTTCTCTAAACACCCTTGTACTTCCTGTAATTTGCACTGGATGTATGTATTAAAAATAATTTTAAGTCTTCTTTAATCTGACTCAACATACCATTTCCTGAATCCTTAAACTCTTAATATAACCATTCTTCTTCTGAAGCCACGTTAGGTTGAAGAGCACCCCAAAAAAGTATCCCAAGAGCAGCTTATTTCAACAGGTGAATTATAAAATGAGCCTGACCCTATAAACAAGTCAGTTCACCAGAGTGCTAACGGAGACAGAATCCTTGATATGAATTGAAAGGTTTGGAAATTCAAGTACTTTAAAGACATAAATGGTTGTAAAAACAATAGTTAAAAATATATACTGAATACACACACACACACACACACCCTTGCTAGGCAATTTGCTTAAGGCTCTATAAGTACAGCATTATCTCATTCAGTCCTACCTACATCCCCCAGGAGGTTGATACTATCTTTTCTTCAAAACAAGAAAAACAGGTTTTTATATAGATGTGAAGCACATTTCAAAGTTCCTAAAGTCACAGCAGACTAATCAGTGGCAGCTGAAATTCCTTCCCACTACACACATACACATACCGTAAGGAACCCACGATATGTCGGGCAGATCGCTCTTACCTTTTAAAAATAGGAGCTTTTCATTTTGCCTGTCAAGCACTGCTGTGAGCTGTGCAGCCTCAGCCTATTGGACACCATGCACGGCTCTCACTCTCCTGGGCAGGCAAAAACCAGCAGTTTCAGCTACCACTGCCCTCACCACTACATTTCCACTCGCCTAGCCACCTTTGTCCCCTGCTAGACTCTCCGTCCTCCCACCACATTCAGTCCTGGGAAGCTTAATTTAAAGGGCTATGGTGAAAACATTTTCACTCGTCTCCATTTCCAAGTTCCTACAAAAACAACTCATATTAATGATGGAGAGACCAAAGAGTAATTCATGCGACAAATCTGAAACTACCAATTGAGTTATAGGAAAAAACTAAGGCAACTAAACTTGCATTGAAGTCCCTCAGACATCTTGCCAGGTGAATTCATTTCTCCCAGAGTTTTAAACTCAGTGAGCACTCCACGAAGCCCTGATCCATCCCTCACCTGAATTACTCATAGGAACGGCCTCAAGTCCCGCCGCCACCTAGACCAGACTTTAGTAAATAAACCCTCTTGCAAAGGATCTGGAACATGTTCCACAATTCAAAATGCAAGGACTTTGTTACTCTGTATTCACAGAACTTCCAAGCAAACTACTGACCAGTGAATTTAGGCACCACCTGTAGCAGTACAGTGACAGCGCAGGCACAGGACAGGCACCTCCACTGCGGCCCCGGCCCTCGCTCACAGGCCCGCTCCAGAGATGAGAGTCCTACCCATCTACCCGGGGTCAGTCGTTTACAGTCAAGAGGTTGCCATGTTTGCACCCCACTTTCCCATTTCCAATATGATAGTGCTGTCATGTATTTTCCACTGCGCTCAAGTATAAATTAGGTAACTAACATTTGAAGCCACTCGAAAGAAGACTGTACTATGAATTCATAATGGTATTCTCTTGCAATAGGTCTTTCTTCACATGCCCATAAAAACAATTTCCCCTTTTAATCCAAATTTCCTGTAAGTTTTTAGGAAACAAAAAGATGTCATCAGGTTTTAAAATAAAGCAGAAAGAAAAAGTCAAATGCTATAATCTGTAGTTATCAACTACTGTTCTACAGAAATGACACAGTACATACATATCGACAAGGAGTCCACAAATAGTTCCACACATACGTGGTCAGTTGATTTTCAATACAGGTATTTCAAAGTGATTGAATGGGAAACAATGTCTTTTCCACAAATGGAACTGGGACAGCTGAACATCTATATCAAAAATTAAGTAAGAAACAAAAAGAACCTCAACCCTTTCCTCATACTACATGCAAAAAAAAAAAAAAAAAGACCATAGACTTATTGTATAAATGTGAGCTAAATGACAAAATTTCTAAAAGAAAGCAGGAGAAAATCCTTTGCTCTTGGGTTAGGCAAAAGTTTTCTAGGACACAATAAGGCACATGCCATTAAAGAAAAAAATCAGTTTTACTTCAAATTTTAAAATGTCTCTTCTTCAAAACACACTGTTAAGAAAAATGAAGACAAACCACAGACTGGGAGAAATTATTTGCAAAACATTTGTCTGATACCCTTGTATCCAAAGTACAAGGTGAGGCCAAAGTAGGTTTACAGTTGTTTGGATAAAAAATAATACAAGAACACACTGTTACACTACTCCCAACTGTAAACCTACTTTTGCCCCACCCTGTATATAAAGAATTATTTCAACTCAGTATGACAGCTGAAATTTTTCAAATGGGCAAAAGATTTGAATAGATACCTCGCCAAAGCACATGAAAACATAAATACTCAGCATCATTATTAGGGAAATACAAATTAAAACGACAATGCAAATTCAAACTATACACTCACTAGAATGGTTAAAATTAAAAGACTGACAATATCCAATACTGTCAAGAACAGAGACCTAGAACTATGTAATGTACAGAGCTGGTGAGAATGCAAAATGGTTCATTTTGGAAAAGAACTTAATGCACACAATTTATGTGACCCTGCAATTCCGCTGCTAGGTATTCCCCCCACCACCCCCCAAAAAATGAAAACATCATTCACACCAAGTCCTGTATGCAAATATCCAAAGAAGCTTTATTCATTAATAGACAAACACTGGGGGGGAAAAAACAATGTCTACTAACCACAGAATGGACATATAATTGCTGTATATCCACACAACAGAATACTACTTAGCAGTAAAAGCAACGAGTTATAATACACCCAACAACATGCACAAAAGTTAGAAACAAAAGTTACATACTGTTTGATTCCCTATAGACTTTCTGGAAAACAATACACACTACAAAGAACAAGAAACAGACTAATGGTTTTTGAGGCGGGGGAGGAGACCACCTGCACAGGAGGACAAGGTCACTTTCTGGGGTGATGAAAATGTTCTATTTTCTCACTGTGGTGAAGTTACACAACTAATTTGTCAAAAATCTTCAAACTGTTACACTAAAGAGAGTATATTTATTGTATGTATACCTCAATAAACCTAATTTTAAAATGGGTTCATGCCCCATTGAAAAAATTAGCAGGCAGACATTTATAAAGACCAACTATTACAAATGTTAACTTTCGTTGTAAATATATAGGATTACTAGTGTTCCCCACCCACAGGCACGCCTCAGAGACACCGCAGGTCCAGTTCCAGGCCACCACAGTAAAACGGGTACACAATAACACAGGTCATAATGTTTTGCTGGTGGAGAGTCTTGCCTTCAGTTTATTAAGCGCGTGCGAGCAAACACACACACACATCTGTGAAGCACAATAAAGTGAAGGGCACCAAAACAAGGTATGCTGATATTGCTTTGACTCTAAAATTTATTTTCTCTAGTCTAAGATTCAATAAATTAATCCTACGATTTTTCCTCTACATCAAGGACCAAGTCTATTAATCCAAATTGGATGTTGATTTTTACTTTCAATTTACAGTACAGGGAACCAATAATTACCGTATTTTGCTGTGTCTCTGCACAATTTTGACCAAATTTTTTAGGGAAATATAAGGATGCACATTATATATGGGTAGTACTAATTCCGTATCTATATAAATGTTTTTAATTCTTTTGTTTATGCTTATGTGTTAAAAGTATAACTCTAGAAAGCAGTAACAATATCTGTATGCAAACTAATACCCTGGAATACATTAATCAGTTTTGTTTCTAAATATAAATAATTGATTTTAAAAATTAAAACAAAAGATTTTTTTCCTGAAAGTCTGGGCCAAAAACATGGGTGTGCATTATATACATGGGAGCGCATTATTCACGGCAAAATACGGTATTTTCCATCTGATCATTTCTAGGAATATATATCACTACACCACAGGATAGCTTTAATGCTGGCTAGCTGCCTATTCAACTACACTAACAGTAAATATTAGAAAAATAAAGGAAAAGTATTCTAATAACTATTTTTAATTGGCCTAAGATACTTTTCTTCCTTTAAGGACAGAAGTACTTGAAAACACGAGATCACTGATTTCTTTTAAGGGGGGGACATGTAGAGGGTGTTTTGGAAATTTGCATGGTGGATAGAGGAGTGTGTGTCTTCCAGAACGGTCTTACCTGTGCTATTCCATATTGAAATACATCTTTCCTTTTATCTGTTGTACTACAGCTGGAAGAAACTGTGATCTCATGGGCATGGGATGGTATTTTACTTCAGGATAGTGAAGGGGACTTTAAACGCTGTTATGAAAGGTATATCGATCTGACTGGACTCTGTACCATTAATCTAGAGCTGTGCTGTCCATTACGGGAGCCAATAGTCGTATTTGTTAGTTAAATTTAAACTATAAGTAAATAAAACTTAAAACTCAGTTCCTCATCTGCACCAGCCATGATCCACATGCTCCGTGCTGGCCAGTGACCCCCCAGTGACCAGTGCAGACACAGAGCCCTCATGTGGCCTCGCCCAAATGCACTGACAGCGAACACTTGGAAGGTAACTGGAACCGAAGAACACAGGTAACACAATTCAAATTCTGGTTCTGTCACTTACTGAGGACCTTGGGTAAATTATTTAATCTCAGACTGAGTTTCTTAAAACCATGAAATTGAAATAGCACTTACTTCACATGTTAATTGGGAAAAGCACGTGCTACATTGAAATACTATATAAACATTAGTTATAAAGTAGTCCAAAAGGAAAATATTCTTGTATGAGATCAAATTCATGTGAAGGGTGTACTAGAAACAAGTCACAACTGTAACATCATAAGGAAAATAAAACACAGAGTCCAGCACAAGTAACACCCCTTTTTAATTACAAACTCTTTTATTACAAAATCATTAAGCATGGAATTCTGTAACATAACGATATCACACTCAAGCATACTATATATGACACTTTAGGCGAAACGTTCAAATTAAAATTATAAATTATTACACCCATATTATCGCCCTACCAACCACACTCGAACAGGTGCTACTTCTGCCAGACCTTGTATTTTCTAAGTTCCTGAAACAGAATAATATTGTCTTTCCTCCTATTACCACCTTAAAAACTGTAACTATGAGCCGTAACGGTTGGGCATCTAGACTTTGGATACAGAACATATGCATTTAGAAACATCACTTACTGGTTGTGCAACCCTGGTGAGCTACTTAAAATCTCCTGCCTTCACTTTCTCATCTGTAGCATGAGGACAACACTAGGATCTTCTCACACACAATGTGTATGAGGCTTAAATGCATTAATATACTTAAAAGGTTTAGAACACTGCCTGGAACATGAGCATTGATAAATACTAGTTATTATGGTCTACTCATTATTATAGGTGTTGATAACCAGATTATAAAGAACTCCTAAAACTCAACAACAAAAACAGTTGGATTTTAAAAATGAGCAAATGACCTGAATAAACATTTCTCCAAGAAGGTCAATAAGCACATGAAAAGAAATCAGTAATCACATCACTAACCATTAGGTTAATACAATCAAAACCACAATGAGATACCACTTCAAACCATTAGGATGGCTATTATCAAAAACACAGAAAATGACAAATGTTTGAAAAGATGTAGAGAAGCTGCAACATTTGTAAACTACTGACAGAAATAAAAAATGGTACAGCCACTATAAAAAATAATATGGTGGTTCCTTACAGAATTAGACAGAAATAACATGATCTAGCAGCAATTCCACTTCTGGGTATATAACCAAAAGAAGTAAATGCCGGGATTAAAACAGTAAAACAGGTATTTGTACACCCATGTTCACAGCAGCATTGTTCACCACAAAAGGTGGAAGCAACCCAAGTTTCCATCAGCACATGAATGAATCAATCAAGTGTGGTGTGTGTGTATATATATATATATGTATATATATATATCTCCAAAGGATTATTCTGTCTTAAAAAGGAGAAAATTCTGACACCTGCTACAACATACATGAACCTGGAAGACATCACGCTCAATGAAGTAAGCTGGTTACAAAAGGACCAACAGTGCACAATTCCATTTATGTGAGGCTCCCAGGAGTCCAGTACACGGAACCACACAGCGCAGCGGGGACGTGCAGGGGCTGGGGAGTGCATGCTCGCTGGGTACCCTTTCAGCCTGGAAAGATGAGGAGGTTCTGGAGGTGGGCGTTGGGGAGGACTGCACGAAAATGTTACTAGGTTCAATGCCACTGCACACTCAAAAGCAGCTCGGGCGCACACTCCCTCCCCGGGGCAGGCCCACCATGCCTGCCTGCCTGCCCGCCCTCTAAGGCTGCATCTCCTTCACTCTAAAGGGCCCCGTGAGTCATGCAACCAAGGGAGCAGTGGGCAGTGGCAGCTCATCCCGGGCTAACCCCTGAACCTGTCTCCAAGGCCCCTCTTCTCTGACTCTCCAGTGAGCCAAAGTAGCCCTGCCTAGATTCTCTCCTGAGGCTGCTTCTGTCCTAAGCCCTTCCTTGTTTCACCGTCCCCAGCTTTAATAAAAGACAGAATTTTAGAAGTGGCTAAAGTGATAAATATTATGTTTACTTGGGAAATCAGTACAAAGGAGGGAGGGACCTTGCCTCCACATCTCATACATTAGCTAGAAAGACAAAGATCTAAACCTTCTAAATTCATTTAAATTTAGAACACATGTTCTTCTCTAAATATGTAACGGCACAACTTCCTACTTGCAGGCTAATTATGTTGACAACTACTGGTTGTGGAGAACTGCCTCCTACGGTGGCTTTTAATACGTCCACAAATTCTCTTGACAGAAGGAAGTCTAATACCACTGCCCTCAACTGCAGCCTAGAGTTAACAACTTGATTCCAGTGAGAAGACTGTGACTTTTGAGAACAGGCAGGTCACAAAGGCACTGCACTCTGGGAGAAGCTGCTGCCACGCAGCAAAGAAACTCAGGCGGCTCGATGGAGAGGCCCACAAGGGCAAGGAGCTAACAAGCAGGCAGCAGCCCCCGGCCCAGCCCACGAGGATACCCGGAGGGAGATCCTCCAGCCCCCACTGAGCCTTCCACTGACTGCAGCCCTGGCCAGTGTCCTGAGATTGGATCAAAGACCTGGAGGGAACCAGAACCACTCGGCTAAACTACTCCCAAACTTCTTACCCACAAAAACAATGTGAAGTAAGTATTATTTTAAAAACTCATTAAAAGAATACATATTTATGTTCACTGAAAAGTAAACTAATTTCTTTTATTAGTATGTATGTATAAAGGTAACTATTCCTAACAATTTAAGAATTTCTGAAGTCTACTTGCAAATTCTGAGTTTCAAAGGAAACAACCTATTTAACTAGGATGTTAAAACTCTTGTTCTCGCTAAAAATAAAAAAGTATGAAAAAACTTTTAAGTATGGTTTTTTAAAATATAATCTCAAAACTGAATTAAAGGGCAGAAAATGAAAGACCAGAAACATTGCATTCGCCAGGCAGTCAAAAGAAAAATGACCAAAGAAAAAGAAATTGAGTGGCATATCTTGCATAAAAAGATGCAGAAACTACCAACTACTTGAAAGCATACAGAGCAAAAACCTACAGATGCTGGGTGTGGCAGATGACCAAAAGGAAAAAAGCAAGCAGGTAAACTAGAAAAGAAAGGAGAGAGAGAGAGAGAGAGAGAGAGAGAGAGAGAGAGAGAGAGAGAGAGAGAGAGAGAGACACCCAACCACTGAAGGTTATAAGTAATTCCAACACTTTGTTTCTGTGAAGGTCCTACTGAAAGTAATGGAACTGATTCTCAGGAAAACACATGAGCTCCCCTAAAATTGTCCATTTCGGGAAATTCTCAAACTGCACGGTCTCCCACACCCACTCGGGCAGCCAAAAAGAATTCATGTTGGGAACCCCTGACATACAAAACACAAGAGGGGAGGGGAGGCAGGGAGGGAAGACATCTCCTTCCAGCTCACTCACTCTCAGGTCGCCACGTACACAGCCACGGCTACTAGAGCAACAAACCCAGGCGCTGTGCTGAGTGTGTCTCTGGTCACAGCGGAGACTATGGGGAGAGGAAGATGGAGCTAAAAGCAAAAATGTGAGCTAACAGGTGACTTTCTTAGACAGGAACCAAGCTAGAATAATAAATGAAACTGGAGCTGGGGAGGCAGGGCATGGATGGGATTGCAGGTGATGCCATTAACAGAAATGAGAGAAAAAATAATTTCAGAGACTATGACAAATACTGATTTGACATTAAGTAGAATCTTGAAATATTAGAATAAAACTTTGTTACTCTGTAATTAACAAACAAAAAAAAAAGCGCCCTTCAAAGGCATTATTTCCATCAGTTTTATGAAGAACTAAGGCCAAAAGAGATTAGATGAATACACACAGGATCACATGGGTCCTTTTCTAGATATTCCAAATCCTAAACAAAAAATATTTCTAACTACCATACCTTCCACATTTTCTGTATCAATGCCCATTATCTGGATCTAAATGGTCACCTAAACACTGTCAGCACAATTTGAACAGAAAAGGCCGTTGTATCAGACAATTAGATAATCTGGCCAGGGTTAGCTTCTATCCTCACTTGCTAATTTTACTTACAGACTAGAAATTCCCATCCTTATTCCCTTCTCCTGTAGCTCCCTGAATTTTATCTTCTTTCTGCTGCTAACTCCTATTCTCTCCCTATTATTTCCCATTGCTCTTATTTTCCTACTATTCCCCCATTCCTTGATTCTATCAGCAGCTTAAAGCACAAAAATCCATTTAATAATCTCAACTCAAAACCAGAGAAAACAAAGTTAACGCGCATTTAGCTCCCCACCTGTGCAAAGAGGTGACAGGCAGATAAGTGATCACTATAATCTGACCCCACAATTCGATGTTTTGCCAACCAAAGTTATCACTCATATAGCTACTTAAAACAGCAAAACCAACAATAGTTTCTATTGTCTTTTAGCTTATCTCCAAATAGGAATCAAAACTGACCAGAGGGAGCCATATATGAAAAGAAGAGCAAAAATATCAGGGGCAATGGCCAAATAAAACGAGTTCCCAAGGGAAGACACAGGAAGCAGCGCGAGTACGGAGCAGTGACTAAGAGCCCGGCACCGGGGGGCTCAGCCAGAAAGCCGGCTCGCTTCGGTCCCGGGCCGGCGGCCTTGCTGCCCCCAGGCTCAGCCTCCTGGGGTCTTAACTTTCCCACCGATGCCACTGCGAACGGCACTCCCTCCTAGGCTCAGGGTAAGAGTGAAGGTACACCATGTAAAGTACACAACGAAACACACGATACAATCATCATCTGCAAAGATTAATCACTGTTACTTTTACACTTACAGTTTAGGCCCAGGAGGAAAAAAAGAAAAAAGGGAGAAGGGAAGACAGGAGAAAAGAGGTACTTCTACAGGGATAAGCAGCAGTCAGTCATTGTTCCAAGTACAAGTGGTGCGATATATATTTCAATGCCAAGAAAATAAAATAATAAAATATATATCAAAACGTGCAAGTAAGTAAATCTGTGAACAACTGCTGTAAGCGAAGATCACCAATGTTCTATTTGAGTACTAAAGTTAATTGTTAAAAACTCTGGTCTCTGGAATAATCTTTAGCCTGATGCTACTGTTTGGGGTAGCAACGTGGACAGGGGCAATTTAAATGAAAATAATCACAAGTGATAAATGTTACCTGTCTCTCTTCTATGAATAAAGGTCATTCGCTTCCAATCCTTCCTAACCACATTTAAGATGCACATTCTCAGACCAGTAACTTGAAAAACCATTAAATTGAGGAATACATAGAAACACAAGTTCCCTGAAGCAAGGGGCAAAGGGGAATGTTCTTGCCACGTTTTATGTAAATCAAGGTGGAAACTCAATTAAAAATACTACACAGCTCCTCAGAAAACAAAAATAACCTGGTCTATTTTAACGGAGAGAATTATTGAACTGTAATCTCAATTTTAGATCAGAAAGCAAATGTTATATACATGCACATCTGAATACCTACATTCTTTTGGACCCTGCTACTACCTCTTCTGCTCTAAGATAGCTAGGGAGATTCAAGGGTATGGCAAAAAAATTGTTACAAAATAAATGACCAACTGACAAGTTATAGGCCATCTTAGCCAAGTGTTCAAAAACTAGACTTTTATCTCTGAAGGATAATTAAATGAAACTCTACCTACATTGATGTGTTCTCCAATAGGTAACAGCTTTAAATATTTTAATGATTTAAAAACATTTCAGCTGAATGCCTATGATTCACTGAAAAAAATGTACTGACTCATGTAACTAAAAACGCCATTCAATCCTACAAAATAAATATTAAAAAGATAATTCATTTGCCAAAAGAGTTTCTATTACAGCAATTAATATTCACTTTTTCTAAAAAAGCTTTACCAACTTAAGCCAGGAGAAAAACATTCCTAGGATGAAAAAAGGTATACTAATTCTTAAAGTTATTTTAAAAGTTCTTAATACATCTAGCTCAGTTCCTCTCAGTTTCTGTTCCTGGTAATGACTTGACTTTTTGAAACTGAGATCTTAAATAATTTGAAATAAAACCACTCCAACGAATAGTTTCAAAAGCTTAATTTCTACAGTGGATTAACGCGCTACTTCGTAAAGCATCAGATTAAAAACCAAGGCCTACATTGTTTTCAACATGAACTAATTTGTTGGGGTTTTTTTTTCCTTCCAATCTATGAATCCCACAAAGCCTAAGGCAGACAACGTTCATATAGACTTCGGGTTTTTTACTTCATGAACACAAAAGCTTAAAACTTTGGACTTTTTGATCTGAAATGTTCTTATATCTTAACTCCTGCATTTAAATTTACTTAACAGTTGCTTTCAACCCGTCCAGGAACCTGAAGTCAAAGCAATTGTTATTACTGCGAGAAACGGAAAGGCTCCCAGAGTAACGCGATAACCTGGACCCTGCTTTCATTTCAGGAATGATCACTGGACTTGCTCACCGGTGGTACTTACAAATTCCAGCAGGACCGCACAAGAAGGTGTTGGGGTTTTCTCTGTTATCTTTGTGTTTTCCAGTTTGTTTTTTTATTTTGTATCCTCTGAAATAAAATCCGAGTTCTCTGAAGATACTTAACCTACGACTATTTGACATAGAGTTACTCCTTCAAGTCAGCTACCCATGCTTCTGCTGTCGAGGGTTCCTGTGGCCTCCCCACACCCCGCCACGTCCTTGGATGGAGGAGTATAAAGTCTTCTTGATTATTCCATGTACTTGTCACTGTTGTACTTATCCACTCGAGATGAAATATCCAATTTATGAGCCAAAAAGCAAAAACGAAAAGAAAACGTCACGTCTGAGGAGCATTCCTGAACATCAGCACCCGAGACACAGCTATCTCAGCACTGCCATGCTGCTGGGGAACGGCAACATCTTAAATTTCCGCGTAAATAAAAGATAAAAGGAAAAACACCCTGTGCTCTTTCGAAGTCTTCATTTAGAAACGCTGTCCCATTATGCCATGAAATGGGCTGAGGTCAGAAATTCCTAAAAGTTGTAATTAGGATAAAAATAAACGGCCGGGGAACTTCAGCAATATTTAAACAGTAAGTGGAAACTTCGGAAACCACTCTGCGCACAAATCAAACATATCTCACAGTTTGGGCTGAAGACACAACGAGGGGGGGAGGGGGGCAGAGTACCAGCAGCTTGTATTCAACCGGTTATATAATTCGTTTGAACCGAAACACCGAAGACCGCCCGGTTTCCGTTTAAGTAGCTGGTAGAACTGTTCGCTGCTACCAATTCACTTCGGAGATGATTCACGCCAATTCTAATCAACTTCTGGGGCAAAACTGTCCAAAAACATTGTAATTCCAAAATGGCCACTTGAAATATCCGGGGCCTTTTTCACAAAACCTAGATGATGATCTTCATATCTGAGTAATTCGATCACCTGTAAAAGTTATTTAAAAAAAAAAAAAACTTGAATTACAGAGTTCTGACGTGGAGCTACAAATTAACCCCGAGCTCAGGCGCGGACCGGCGGAGACGCCACTGGGGTCTGGAAGCGGCGCGCGGGGTCCGGGCGGCCGCGGCACGGGAATGGGGGCGGGGGAGCGCCGGCTCCGCTGGGAAGGGGCGCGGGCCCCCCGCGGGCTTACATAAGGAGCCCCATGCTTTCCGGGCAGACGTCGCCACTGCGAGAGCGGCGCCCAGCCTGACAGGGCACCGCGCCTGTGCTCTCCATCCCGGCTCCGGGGACACGGCACCGACAGGTGTGGGGCCCAGCTCTCGCCCGCGCAAGTTGGGGAACGCCGCTCCCGCGGGGCTGCCAGCGCCAAGGACCGACGAGGCAGACCCCGGGGGCGACCCCGTCCCCGCACCGGCCTCCGCGGGCGCCCGCGGGCGAAGTGCGGGTGACGGCTACCTCCACGGAGGAAGCAGCTTCTCCCGACGCGCCCACCACGCAGACCCCTTCAGACCGACGGCGCGCGGGGAGCGGCCGACACCCCGGCAGAGGCCCCGACCCCACGCCCCGACCGCCCGGCCCCGGAGCCCGAGGGGGCGGCAGCGCACGGAGGGGGCCGGCCCCGCCGCCGCCGCCGCCGCCGCCGCCGGGCTCCGACGCAACACCCGCTCCGCCGCCGGACCCACGCAACCCCTCGAGGCCCCCGCGCCGGCCTGCTCCCAGCTCCCGCACCCCGTCCGCGGGCACCGCGCGCCGCCAACGCCGCCCGACCCCCGGCCCCGACGCCCACACGGCACCCCGGACTCCGGCGCGGGCACCGAGCACCGCGTTACCTTCTGCCACCCCGCAAGTGCCCCCGGCCTGGGGTGCCCGCGCTCGGTCCCGGGACGAGGATCTCGGTACTTTGAATAATCCCCTTTTGCCGCTTTTCCCTCCCCCACAACCAGTCTCCGTCCCAAAATGGCGCCGACCCGATCCGCAATGTTCTGGGCCAAGTCTCGCGAGATGCGGGAAGGTGGCGAGGCGGGGAAGGAGCTGGAGGGCTGAGGCGCAGGGAGGGAAAGGCGGGGCGCGGACTAGGAGGAGGAAGACAGGGCGTGGAGGAAGCGCCGCGAACGAACCTACTGGGCGGGGCAGCAGGAGGAGCGCCTCCACCACAGAACCTTCTGGCCCGAGCATCCGCTCACGCCCCGGCCGAAGACGCTCCGCCCTCTACGTCGGCCGGCTGGGGGAGGGGCCGGGGCGGGGCTCTTCTTGGGGCGGGGCTCCGAGGAGGCCCCGGGGGCAGGCGCGGAGGGGCGGGGGCTTCGCGCGGTGACGTCAGCAGCAGCTGGAGTCGGGGATTACCCCCTGCTGCTGACGTGCGCCCCCTGAACAATCGGGAACGTTCGGAGGAAGGGGGATTCCCCGCCGCTCCCGCAGGAGCCCCTTCCTCCAGCCCCTGCCCTGCCCCGCGCCGCCGGGTGCCTAAATGGTGGGGCTGCCTGAAGGACGAGAGCGAAACGCTGGGAGGCGGCGGGGCAGCAGGAAGCTGCGGCAGCCGTGGCGCGCCGCTCGTCGGTCCCGCGCTCTGCTGGCGGCGCGGGTCACGTGCTCGCGGTGCGCGGCCCTGCCCGGGCTGAGCGTGGAGCGCGGGCGGCGCCGAGCCGACGGCCGGGTGCCCTGGAGCCGTGGTGCACACGCACTTGGCCGGTGGGAGAGGGTGTTGCGGCCGCGACGCTCGGTCCTCGGTAGCTAGGTCCCGACTCCCCTCGGATCGGTACGGCTAGTGCACACCGTCGGCGGGCCGGTTGTCATGTTTACCTGTGCTGAAGCTACACCGCCCACGCGATTTCTTAAATGAATTTCATGTAGTCACTTCGCGTAGCAAGGGAAGCTCCCCCGCCCCCACCGCCGTCGCCCGCTTTGAGCACCTGTTAAAGTTAACCTTCCAGGAGGAAGCAGCTCTGTGTGCCTGGGGGAATGTAGGGGAGGGAAAGCCCAGAAAATACAGAGCTCGCCTTTTCCAAGCCACAAAGGGTTAGTCCCCCGCACAGAAACATGATCATCCCTTAAACATGCATTATGAGGTTTGTGTGGACTACCGAAAGCTCCCTGGAAGAACAGTTGAAAGTAAATTCACCAGAAAGTACAGCTCCCAGTCTTTTAGCCTTCATAGGGAAGCTGGACACGTGGGCAATTAATGATGCCTCTGGCTCAGTGCAAAGAAAAAGAGAACGCTTGCTGGATTATTCCTCATTTTGTAGATGAGGAAGCTGGTTTATGTTAACGACCGTGCTTAAATTTACAGAGAATGGAGCTGGGTGCCACAACTTGGCTATGCCAGGCAAACTCAAGTCTGGTTAGGTCTTAATCTTCATTCTTTCCACCATGCCACATTGCTTCCGTAGAAGTGACTTCGGTATTAGGACAAGCTCTACTTCAAAAAAGAGGAAAATACTGATAATTTGAACACACAAATTGTGCTTTTCACATGGCAGAAGACCTTACAAAGTTAAAAAAAAAAAAGTATGCTAGCGAAATATAGAAATGATTGTAACTTGTGTGATAGTTTAATATTTATATATAGTTGGTTATTATTCCTTGTATCTAATGTTTGATTTACAAATATATCAAGAACTCTTATAAATCATTTATGAAAAGATAACCAACCCTTTTAAGAGAGGATATCGCTCTGGTTGCTGTGACTCAGTGGATTGAGCACAGGCCTGGGTTGCTGGCTCGGTATCAGTTTGGGGGACTGTGAGAGGCAACCACACACTGGTTTCTCTCCCTTTCTTTCTTCCTCCCTTTCTATCTACAAATAAATAAATAAATAAATTTTTTAATAAAACAAAAGAATATGAACAAGCTAGTCATACATAGGTCAATAATTATATGAAAACAAAGTTCTATCTAAGTAAAAATAAAATCGACAGTATGTGAGCCCTGAAAAAGAAGAGACCAGACCCACTAAGAAAGTTCCTGGTGGTTATCTGGGCTCAAATTTTTTTGAAAAACAGTACCTAGCAGCCATTTCTGTCCACAGGCCTCTCAGCTGACTATGCTTCGGGGACTATCCCACTGTGTTTCTCTGCGTGAGCAGCCCTTATAAAGGAGCTCCTGCAATCTTATTTCAACCAATGGGATGGAGGCTTTCCTCATCCAATCAGAGCTGTGCAGCTGTATTCATCAGCTCCTTCACTGGCCAGACAGACTCCATTCTGCCTAATCAGGACGATACCTTTTGGGCCAATCAGACTACAAGGATTTGGAGTCCTCATTTGCCCCAGGGCAGGCCAATCAGGGACAAGTGGGGGAAGGGGTGGCCCTCTGTCTATATAAATCAGCTTCCCGCTGGTGGTAAAAGTACACTTTCCCTTTCCTGTGCCTTGATGCTGGGAAGGTATCCAAGACCTTCTTTGCACTGGATTCAAAGAGCTAATTTCTCATCTGTTTCTACCACTGGACTCAAAGATCTGATTCCTGAGCACAGCAACTAGGTCTTCTTCATATTTATTCATAGCACTTAGTACAGTTTCAGTCACGTGTCAATTCTCCAATATTTGTTAAATCTGTGACTTCCCCACCTTTAGCCTTGTTTTCCTCGTGCATTATCTGCAGTTCTCAGAATCCCCCTTGTATTGAACATTCTGTACAGTTATTGTTCCCTTTATATAATTCTTTTGCCCTCTCCACGCTCTACTTTGCAAATTTTTATTCTTCTTCCTAGAGACCCTGTTTAAATAACTCAGAGAAGTAACCATCAGGGAAAGCTCAGAACTTCCTTCTCTGTACTCACATGGGTGCACACTCACTTTTATCACTTTTTTTTAATTTTAAAAAATATATCTATTGATTTCAGAGAGAGAGGAAGGGAAAAAGAGAGAGAGAAACATCGGTGTGAGGGAGAAACCTTGATTGGTTGCCTCCCATACGCGTCCCAAACGAACCCAGAACCTAGACATGTGCCGTGACCGGGAATCAAATCCCCAGCCTTTTAGGATGTGGGCGGGCACTCTAACCCACTGAGCCGCGCTGGCCAGAGCACTAGTTGTTCCTCTTTTATTCCTCTTTGTAGATTGTGAGACCCCGGTAAGTGACACTATTCGATCCATCCCCTGCCCCTAAACCAAAGCTCAGCCAGCAGAAGGCTGGATGGATGCCCGAAACATCCAGAACCACCTGGGACCCTGGTGCCAGGCATCAGCGCGGCCCGACCGGCCTCTTGGGTCCCTGTCCAGGTGCACGGTTCTCTCCTATTTTCTTTTTACTGCCGATTGTGGTCCTGCTTTTGCCCTCCTGGTCGGCAGATGATCGGAGTTGAGGCTCAGATATCCCACCTGGAGAAAATCGGAAACACACAGCCTTTCTCCTTGGTATAATAAAAAATATTTGCATGCTTTTCTTTCTTTCTGGCAAGTTTTACAATTCGGGCTGATCCTTTTCATGGATGTCTCTCCTCAGTGGGTTTCAAAGGAGAAATCCCACTCCCTTTTTGTCCTCTGCTGTTCCCCCAGCCCCTGGTACAATGCTGGGCACAGAGTAGGTATTACATAAATACTACCTGGAAGAATAAAGTACTGGATGATGAAAATGAAAACATTTTGAAGAGAACTGTGTTTTAAAAGAACACTGCTCTACAAGAATAAAAAGTTTTCTTTTAAATTAAAAAAATGTTATGTAAAACATGAAAAATGATGGCATGTGATTTTAACTTTGTAAAAATCTGGGTCACCCTGGCCGACGTGGCTCAGTGGATCGAGTGTGGGCCGTGGAACTAAAAGGTCAGAGGTTGGACTCCCGTTCAGGGCACAGGCCTGGGTTGCAGGACAGGCCCCCGGTTGGGGGCGCACGAGAGGCAACCGATCGATGTATCTCTCACACATCAATGTCTCTCCCTCTTTCCCTCTCTCTAAAAAATAAATAAATAAAATCTTTTTAAAAAGGAAGAAAAGACCTGTGTCATCTTTAATCATAATGACCTGTGATGGTAAATTTGATCAATAGATTTGATATTCATTTATTTCAATTTGTTAAGCATAAAAGTAGTATATACTTGTTGAACAAAGCTTAACAGACACAGAAGAGCATACACGAATTCAAATTCCCAATAATTTGCCGCCCACAAATGATGGCTCTTAAATATGAATGTACCCCTTTCCCACAGTCTTCGCATGTTGTTTCTGTGTCATAGTGTACGTACAGCTTGGTATCCATCTTTTATGTCGCATGTTCTAAAATTCCCTGGTTTTAATTTTTTTATTTTGTCTGTGTTCCATTTTTAAAGTTAACACAACGTTTTAATTCTGAATTTAAACCATTTTATATTAGTCCCTGTGATCTCTTTGCTTTCGCACAATAAGGACGGCTGCCGCACTGAGCGCCCTTTCTAATCTGCCTCCCGCTCGGAAAGGCTCCTGACCCTGTTAAGGTAGGCCTAATTTAATCCACGACTATAAATTTAACTTCGCCAAGCACCTTCGCCCTTTTGATGAGTTTTTAAATGGTACATGGAACTAATTACCAGGGAATTGACCACTTCTTAACAGAAACAGACTGGTTGGCAAATATTCCTCCAGACCCCAGCTATGGGTGGCCCAGTTCCCCTACCTGGCCCAGCTCTGGGCTCCCGTCGGCTAGGAGGTGGGAAGGAAAACCATTAGCATGAGCACTGCTGCCAGCAAAAATTTTTAAATGTCCTTTCCAATATGTGGTTTCCAAAACGCAACCTCTTCTTACGTGGCATTTATAATTTATACCTACAGCAGAAATATAAGTGTGTGTATTGTTGTTGACAAGGTGGAGGGTCAGGAGCCCAGGAGGTGTGATCGCCCCTCCCCTGGCGTCCTGTTCCAGACTGGGCAACAGGAGGGGAACTGGGCCCCAGGCTGGGCTCCCGGGTACAATGGACATGAGGGACACTGCTTAGAAATCTCTCCGCGCGGGATTTCCTATCCTCTTAGGTACCCAAGTTCATTTTGGGGTAGCAGTCTCCACTTTTGACTCTGAGTGCCCATTTTGTGACTGGAAGTCCATCATGGACGTGAGTAACTTTCCAGTGAGACTCGCCACAGCCCCCACAAACCCCTCGGCTTCAACACAGAGATGCCCCTCCTAACACTGAGCCCCATGGCCTGGTGGGCAGATGGGGACACATGCAGAAGCCAAATGACACAATCAGACCCAGCCAGAGCACATCAGACATGGAAGTAAAACTGAAGACTTGTCATGTTGATACCCAGGCTGAGTCTGTAAGTTTCAGAATTATGGTAATCACAGATCACTTCTGTTACTGAGGAGACCAGAGCGAGGGGCCTCCCCGCCTGGGCTCTTGCCTCCCTGGCAAGAGAAGATTTCAGGCGACAGACAACTTGCCTGGTGGAGGTGAGACAGCAAGTTTATTTACGAAATGCACTTGAGCACGAAGCTGCAACAGGGCACCCAGCTGGTCTGAGTGCCCGGACTATTGGGATTTTAGGGGTTTTATGCTTACAGCCGCTTCTAGGGTCCCCCGCCCCACCTTCCCCAGACCTCGGGATCGACACACAGTTTCAAGGGCTTTCTTTCCCAGATGGTGGAAAAGATTGCGTTGCAACCTGTTAAGGCCAGGAAGGTGCACAGAGTCTGTGCAGACAGAAGAATATTCACGGAGCCACCGGGCTGTCTGACGCGCCTTCATTCAAGGATGGGTGAGCCACTCACGCTGCAAGCTGCATGTCTGACTAGTGTCATACTGCCTGTGTGTGTGTGCGTGGCCCTTGCGTTTACCTAGCAAGAAGCCACCACCCCTTAATATACCGGGAACAGACAAAGCCAGCAAAAAGCCAAAATACTACATAACAGGGTAACTCTGAGCATGCAAGCCCGCTTCATGTCATGGGAACCGTTTATCAGACCAAGTCCCAAGGCAGTGAGAGCACACTTATCAGGCCCATGCAAGGTTGTGAGAAACTGCTTCCTTTAGTCACCCAGACACCCGGGTGAGGAGGCCAGCCTGCCTCCATTCACCCTACGAAGATCCACGCAGATTTTCAAGGGCCCCCCTCGCTACCATGGTGTTTCTTGTGATGCTGGGAACCCCTGGCAATCTCACCGGACTGGGAGCAGGACCTCTGAGTCAGCGGCTGAGACACGTCCCCCTCCCCCTCCCTGCCCTGGTTTGCTTTCTGTCCTGCTTAACACTTCTGCTTTATGGAGGCTAGAAGCTGTGTCCACACATACTGGTTTTAGTTAAAATTCATAGAAATACGGTAATGGTATAGTTTATGTTATGAGAGCATTTTTAAATTATATTTTCATTTTTCCCTTTTTAATTATGAAAAAATAGACTTTTTATTAAAAATGCAAATCAGATGAGCGTATATAAATTAGGAGAAAGTTTTACTATACTTCCAGAGTTTAACTTCTGTTTGTCACGATCCTTGTGGATTTTTTCCTATGCATACATGTGTCATACACACACATACATATTTTAATAAAATTGGCCTACACATTCTACTCTGCAGTTTAATAATATATAAACATCTTTCCACATCAGTACACTTAGGGCCAACTTATTATTTTTAAGAATTGTATAATAATCCTTTGGAAGCATTTATGTTAACCTTATTTAACCAGTACCTTCTGGAAGAACTTTGAGGTTGTATCTAATCTTTCCTCCCATAAACCATGGATGTTTGTGAATGTAGAGAGTGTGTTTGGAAAGGAAGGGGAGGAGAGTGGTGAGAAAATTATGGTGATGTGTCGGTGGGTGAATCACTGAGCCAAGGATGGTGGTTTAAAAGAAAGATTTAGCAAAATAATATTATTTATTGAGCACTTACGATGAACCAGGCCCTGGCTGGATGCGATTCATGCACCATTTCTCTTAATAGTATTACTATTTTTGCTTTAATACACAGATTAGTCTGCAGTCGCCATAGCTCTGGAAAGAGCGCGGGCTCCGGAGCCAGACCTGGCCCTGAGTGGCAGCCCAGTGGGACTCAGATCCATCGTGCGCTGGGCACTGTTGCTGTGCTGTCTGCGGAGGATACAGAAGCGATTCAGGCACAGTCTGTCCTCTAGATCCTCACACGGTGTCCACTCCGTTCACTGCTGTTTCCTCCGGCGCCCAGAGCACTGCCCAGCAACAGCAACCACTGGGTGTTGGCCAACGGAGTGAATTTCAAGGCTTTGTGCCAAGTGCTACGTTGGGGCCACGCACAACCGCCCCGCAGTGTCCTTCCCAGAGGCGGCCTTTCAAACCCCTGTCTGAGGAACAGGCTGGAAAGCCAGGAGGGATGGCCATTCACGCTAGAGGTGCTGGCACCCGGGAGGGGCGAAGATGCTAGAAGAAGTGAGGGCCAGCTGCCACCAGGCTGCTGGGAGTTGGAGCGTGGCTGCAGAAGGTCTCAGGGACCCGTCACAGGGACCTTGACCCTGCGCAGGGGAGGCAGGTGTTTTTCCTGCCTGCTTTGGAAAGAAAGAGAAGAGACAGACAGACAGACAGGCTGACAGACAGGCTGACAGACAGACATGATTGGGTTCCTGCTCGACAGAGGGCCTTGCTGCGGTCCTCTAGAGTGGAGGTTGGGAAGGTGAAACGCCAGGGAGAGAAGAGGCTGAGAGGCGGGCTCGGGAAGGACCACGGTGGCCAGTGGCCGAGGCCACACTGGCCCAGCACACTCCCCACCTTGCGAGGGACTGGCCCATGGGCTGTGCCTTGGGGCTGGTGTGCATGTGCCCGCGCGCTAGCTGCAGCCAAGGCTCCGGCAATCAGGTCTCACAGCCTGGTGGCCCCTCTGTCGCACTGTGGTTGTGCATCAACCACGTATCTACACGGACTGGACTGACTTCGCAAGGGATCGGGTGACCAGGTGAATGGCAGACAGACACACGAACAGATCCAGGGGTGCACACAGGGGGCGTTATATCTAAATATTTGTGAGGACCAGGCAGGAGAACGTTGGTGGCAACAACTGGTGTCTCAGTACCCAGTGGGTGGCGGCTGTGGCCCCCGAGTCAGGACCCCAAGGCCGCAAAGTTCGGGGGAAGATGGTGCAGGCACAAGTCCAGGGCGGAACAGGAAGCGGGCACCAACCTCAGATCATGAACGCAAGTGGCAAGAAATGCAACTCAGCTCAGTCTCCATCGTGAGCCCTGTCTCACCTGCATGTGAACCTGCGTCCTAGTGCTCACCCAGGGGACGGGGCGGAGGCCACCGTTATCCCAGGAGAAATAAGTACCTTTGATCTCAACCCAGAAGCGCTTCGCTGGGAAGAGCAGGAGCAGTGGGAAGGGAGGCCTGCCGCGTCCTCTGCCTGGTATGGCCCCTCCACGGCGCCCCACCCCACGTGCTCTCAGAGAAAGCGGGACCCGGCCTTGTGACGCCCTGTCTAATAACCTGGGAACTCTACACGCACGCACGCACGCACACACACGCAATTAAAACAAAAAAGGATAAAACAAAAAGCCAGAAAAAGAAATACGCTCTTCACTCTTGGAGTTACTTTCATCTATTTTATTTTATTGTGTCTTTTCCCCCTTGGTGTTCTTTTCTTTTTCTTTTCTTTCTAATTTTCTCTTTCCAAGCCCTAAAGTCACTAAAGCAAAGCTGCCACAGCTGCTCGACATTTCTGTCAAGATTCCAACAGAAGTAAATGTGCTTATAAATCAGAGCTTGAATGACGCTCATTAGAAATAAAGAGGTGAGCCCCGGCCCGTGTGGCCCCATTGGTTGGGCGCTGTCCTGCAAAGTGAAGTGTCGCTGGTTCAAGGCCTGCTCGGGGCACCTGCGCTGGCTGCAGATTCGGTCCTGGTGGGGCCTCCCATCAGTGACAACTGATCTGTGGTTCTCTCTCACATCAAGTGTTTCTCTCCCCCTCTGTCTCCCTCCCTTCCCCTTCTCTAAAAATAAATAAATAAAATATTTTTTAAAAAATAAAGAGATGATTTCTGGTAGAAAAAAATTTATTAAATATTGGACTAGAGAGTTTAAGAAATTGCCATCTGCAAATCCTCAAACTGGGAAGGAGTGCAAAGTGGAGGCCGTTTTGTGGGGGGGTTGTTTTTTTTAAGTTGGTCATTTCTTCCTTCTTTCCCTCTTTTTCTGATAACAGAATGTTGATCTCTTGAGGGACCAGCCCCAGCCCATAACCCAATCTGCCCCCACCCCCTACCCCCGTCCCAGGTGTGGTCACGCCTCCCAGACAGCCTCAGTGCTGTGCTATCGCCATGGCCACAGAGTTGATTCAGGCTCCTGACCAAAGCGCCCGCCGTCAGAACCTTCTCTGAGCCTGCTCTGCGTGTGCATTTGCTCTCTTTCTGCTGGAATTGCTAAAAACGAAAGGGAGTAAGTCTGAAATACCCAGAGGAAAGACTCTGAAATTCCCATCTTGCCCACTGGGTACCTTTCAGACAGACACATCAGAGCTCGCCTATTCTCTGAGTCCTTGGATCTAGCCCTCCCTGAAGCAATGGCCATCCCTGGACCTCACCGTAATGGAAGCAAAGAGCTTGCCTTTATCGTTTTCTGCTGGGTTTCTTTCACTTTCGGCCTAAGGAATACCCATGGCATCATTATCTTCGTCCTGTAAGGTGACAGACACTAGGCCGCGTTTTCATTTAGCCGTGATCTCCCAGATCACCTGTGAAAGACCTTCAGTTTCTGGTGAAGGAACTGACCATCGCAAACCACCAAGGGGAGGAGTGTAACAATTCTGTTTTTCTCTCTTTTTGTGTCAGCACTATGGCTCGCCCAAAGAAGAATCAAATTCACCTATTCTGTCTATAAATAAGTTTCCCTTTAAAGCAGGATCCCTTTTGTGGGAAATAAATAGAAAAGGAAGCCATTTATTCTGCCGGATTTCCCTCTGCCATCCAGGGCAGCTGCTCTTTTCACTTCAGCAGAATGAAAAGGGAATCTGAGAAAGTCTGGGAAGCCTCCTTACCCTCTTTTCTATCCTCTTTTCTACCGCCAAGGGCGAATTCAGCTGAACTTCTACACGTAAAATGATACAGGCAAAAGAAGGCAATCACCTTGGTGGAAAAGTTGGTGACTCAGAGTGACAGAGAAGTAGAACTGGAATGAGAAAATAGACCTGGATAAGAGAGAAAGAAAATGAAAACATACCCAGGGTTTTCTTTGTTGTTCTTTGCTTTAACTTACACACACACCAAAAAAAAAAAAAAATTTACCAATAGCATAATCCTTCATTCATTTAAAAAGTTGTTCTGCAAGTCTACTCTGACCTAGGCACCAGGCTAAATGCTGAGGATGCAACAAGGAGTGAGAGACCTGTGACTCCCTCTGTCTTTATAAAAGTAAAAATGTGTCTGTAAGAAGGAAAGAGACGTGGGTCTCAAACACCCACTGTATTGCGGCAATGGGCAGACAGAGCGGACAAATAACCACAGACCAATGGAGGGGGGCGCTCAGGCCGTCCTTAAGGAAATGAGAGGGAAGTTTACAAGGCACAGGACACCTGACCCAGGCCCAGAGGTCTCCCTGATGACCTTCGCTGACACCACAGCTGACTAAGCAGGCCGCACTGAGGACAGCCTGCACCCACGGTCAGGTGGGCTGGAGGACACACGAGGGACCCATGAGCCAGACGTGACCTTCATGAAGGTGGCTGGACCTGGCTTGTAAAGGACACCTGGAAGGGTGTGGTGGCTCCAGCAGAGAGGTGAGTCACCTGAGACTGTCAAAGACAAACAAAGGTAGACAGAAGTGGGGAGGACAGACTACAGTCCAGGATGTCCTGTTTCCACGGGGAAGAGTCCACGAGAAACAACTGAAGGTCCATTTAAAGAGAGAATGAACTGCCCTGGCTGGCGGGGTTCAGTGGATTGAGTGCCGGCCTGTGAACCAAAAGGTCACCGGTTTGATTCCCCGTCAGGGCACACTCCTGGGTTGCGGGGCCAGGTCCCCCGCTGGGGGCGTGTGAGAGGCAGTCTATCAATGTTTCTCTCATATCGATGTTTCTCTCCCTCTCTTAATCCCTCCCTCCCCCCTCTCTGAAAATAAATAAATACATAAAATCTTTTTAAAAAAGTAATAAATAAGTAAAGGGAGAGGGAGGGACTAGGAAGGGGAGAGGCGGTTCAGCAGAGGCCGGGAAATGAAAAATCGCCGACGCCGGCCCTGCCTACGCAGGCGGACGCCGTCTCCCATTCGGCGCCGTCTCCCATTCGGCGCCGTGGCTGCTCTCAGACCCCTCGGGAAGCCCGAGATTGTCGGAAAGAGGAGCAAGGAGTTCATCCAGCACCGCTCAGACCAGTGGGTCAAAATTAAGCGGAACTGGTGGAAACGCAGAGGCCCCCGCAATGGGGTGCACGGAAGATTCAAGGGCCAGACCTGGACGCCCAGCGTGGGTTACGGGCGGAGCAAGAAAGCAAAGCCGGTGCTGCCCGGGGCGTTTCGGGAGCCGAGGGGCTGGCAGTGCTGCCGACAGGCAGCAAGCCTTGCTGGGCCGGGACGGCTCACAACGTCTCCTCAAAGAAACCAGGGAGCCGCTGTGGACAGATCTGCCCAGGCGGCCATCAGGGCCACTGATCCCAACGCCAGGAGGCACAACGGAGAAAAGCTATAGACAGATTGCGCGCACATCATATTTGTGTCAATAAAACCATAAAAGTCTGCCATCTGGCAAAAAAAAAAAAAAAGACAAAACTCGAGAAGGGGAGCGGCCCATGGGAAACCCATCTGCGTGCGTTAACTGCCTTGTCAAAGTTAGACTCCTGCCTCCCACGGAGCCCGGGGGGGTGGGGGGGCGGCTATCTTCAGGACTGGCCGGAGCCAACAGCCAGACCTTGCAGCACCCTGAGCTGCGCCAGGCAGGCGGAGGGTCGCCCTGGAGCACAGCCTTGACTGCCGGGAGACTGTGTTTGTGTTTGTCCAGGTCTTTATCAGCCAAGGCAGAGGCCCCGTCAGGAAAGGGCTCAGAGTCTGTCTGGCTAGAGTTTGGTCCAGGAGAGAATCTTTGTCAAAGCCAGGGCCAAGAGAGGGTCGCAGGTGGCCAGCCCGAGGGGCCAGTAGGAACCCACAAATACAGTTTTCAAGGGTAGGCATTTTCCGAGTGGGAAGCGTTTAGGAAGCACCCGGGCTGGCACTCTGGGACGGAATCGGCCTCGGGAATCTGCCTAATCCGGAGGGCACAGTCTCAGACCCCTCGGCCCCTCGGCCATGTTTCCTCTCCCCACCCGCCTCTGAATAAAACAGGAGCAGGCAACGCAGGCTCTCCGTTGGGGCCAGGGGAGCAGAAAATGGGGAAGAAACTGACCTTGCCTCTCCCCGGCCAAAGTTTAAAACCAGGAAAGAATTAAACATGAAGGAGGAAAGAACTTGAGTTGGTGAGAGCTTAGAATATAGATTATTGGACTGGCCTGGCCTTCTTTTGTCTGAAAACAACAGTCAAAATACCATAGAACATGCCCAAGATTTTTGTCCTGAGACAGAGAGAAGTGATTCTAGAGAGAGGGTTTACATGCACAAGACTGGGCAGAAAGAAGGTGGTTTGCTGTTTGCATCTAGTTTACCTATTAAACTATTCACGCACCCACCTCTGTTACCTCATCTTCCAAATTCCCCCCAAGGACGAGTCCATTTGCTTACCCTAAACACAGGTGCTTCGGCGAAGTTAAGCTCGTGTGCGGACCGGACGTCCCCTGGTTCTCATTTTGTACTGAAAAGGGTCTACTCATTCCAAAGTGAAAAGCTTTGTTTCTCTCCCACTGGGACCAGGGCCACTGGGTCCCAGCTCTACACACATACACACTCCTCCCTTTCTGAATAATAAATCTTTTGTGCGGCCCGTTTACTATGATAAACTGGAAATAATTTATAATAAAACACACAGTTCGATGTGTAAATGCTTAGTCACTGGAAGGCATAATGGAACAGTCATATATCTGGACTGTTGAAAACCAAGCCAACAGGCCCAAGATGGATTCGCTTATGCTAAGCCCCCACATCACCAAACGAAGACTTAACTATTATAGTCTTGGCTCCCCGAGAAGTAGAATCTCAAACCAGTCCGTCAGGAACCCCCGATCAGCACTAGTGAGGCTGCTGTGGGAGGCTCAGTCCTTCTTGCCGACCCAGTACAGAATCACAAATCAGCGAGTCTATGGGTGTATAATATAAGCAAAGCTTATCAGTGTTAAGTTCTCGGGAGAGAATGGGGCCTGGCTGAGGGGGGTGGGAAGGGCATAGGGGCTGGTCTCTCGTTCCCGTGGGGTGGGGGAGGGAGTGACACTTCCACTTGGTGGGAGAGGGGGTGGGGCCCACTCCTTAGAGGGAGGGCGTGCCCTCCTAAGCTCGGGTATGGGTGGGGGTCCACTAACTCAGATTTTTATCTTGCTCCACACCACCTCTTGTTATCCTGCTAAAAACTGCCCAGAGGCAGTTAATCCAAAGTATTTATGAGTTCTATGCACCCTCCCACCCCTCCTCCTTCTCCTGAACTTCTACCGACAAGTCACCTGCCTGGCAGACCCTCCCATCCCCTAAGGAATGGGGCCTGTTTCTTGTTTTGGGGGTTTTTTTTTGACCGGTGTGCCTTCCTCATTCCTACTCGCTTCTGTCTACAAAGCCTCATTTTCCACAGCCCCCCGGAGCTCCTCTCTAGCTGATGGATGGGCAGAGGCCGGCGGACTCTGGCCAGTTTTTGCTCAAATGAACTCTGAAAATTTTGAACTTGCCTCAGTATATCTTTTAGGAGCTCCCACGTGTGCAGTCAGTGACTGCAAAAGCCACAGACGCAGATGATAAATGAATAACGTTAGCTGGCCTGTTACAGTATCATTCTCTGAAGTTCTGGATGCTTTTCCGTAAAGTTTTCCATAAAAGTTTGAGTACAATTTTCCTTCACTTATTTAGTGCTTGCTTTCCTGGCGAATTCCA
>PVJD01014028.1:0-30985 GCA_004026545.1 Mormoops blainvillei | reverse complement strand
GGACGTGCAAGGAGACGTCCTGCACGCTCTTCAGAAAGAGCAGCACTGTGTCTGCATCTGCCCGGAAAGACTCAAACAGCTCGAGGACCTTCTGCTTGTTGTAGAGGTTGCTGCTCAGCTGGGAAGGCTGCAGGCGAAGAGGGAAACGGAAGAACGTTCCTGGGAAATTGCCCTTTATAAACGTGTCCTTGGTGCTTCCAAAAATGCCAACAAACGGCGCAAACTGGTCTGAAAGTTCACTAATTTCTTTGCTGTCATCTTTGAGATTCCAACATTGACCTGACTCATGTGGACCAAAAAGTGTCTGATGAGGATCTAACATCCCAATCTGGTCACCGCTAAAAATACAAGGAACATCTGTAAAGAAAAATTCAACAGTCATGATCAGTTCTGAGATTTAATGGACAATTACAATTACAATACACAATTACTATCAAAATATTACACATGCAAAAGAAAGTCATAAAATGACTCCAAAACAGATATATCTAGGAAAAAACCCCTAATTTAGCTCGGAAAATATAATTCTTTGAACATGAAAGATAATGATTTCTCATTTGCTTCAATTAGTACAAAGCACAGACACTTTACATGATTATCCTGAAAACCTAAGATCTATCTTCAAACACTTATTAAGCAATTAAACTATGTAAAGAGGAACTGGGCATTTACACTCAGCCCCCACAGCCACAGGAACCCCGTTAAACTAAACAGAAGAGAGTTGCATCCTATGCTTCAGAGAAGTTCAGCAGCAGGTGCCCTGAAAGCAGAGGTGGCAGCACAGGCGACGGCCCGCCCTGGTCCTGCCAGCGCACCTGCCCTCAGGGGAGTGCGGGAGGCGCCCCGGTTCCTGCTCCTCCCAGCAGGTGTGCGGGCAGGCTGGGAGCAGCTCTCTTCACTGAGCCCAAGGCTAGTGCTTCCAGAGACTTGTTTTTTGCACAGCATGGGCCCTAAATTGACACCAACTGCTTCGCCTGTTCTTCAACCAAGGTCAAAATGATATTTAAACACTCACAGAGAAACTAGCTGTGTCAGAAGTGCTACATTGTGAGAGATTCTTCAGTACATGCTGTTAAGGACTTCCCAAGGGTAATCTTTCTGTTTTTCATGTCTAATTTTTATTCTGGAATGTAAAGCTCTTTTTAATTAAAGTACAGTTGACGTACAGTATTATGTTAGTGTCAGATGCATAACATAGATTTCACATTTATAGGCCTTACAAGGTGATCACCCCAAGTCCACTCTCCATCTGTCACTATACAAAGTTACTGTGATAGAACATTCCCTACATTGTACTTTATGTCCCTGTGACTTATTTATATTCTAACTATAAATTTCTCCCTCTTAATCCCCTTAACATTTTGCCCCCACCACCTAACCCTCTGGCAATTAAGAGTTTTCTGCATCTATGGGTTAGCTTTGTTTGTTCTTTAGTGTTTTAGATTCCACATGTAAGTGAAATGATACAGTATTTGTCCTTCTCAGACTTACTTCACTTAGCATAATACCCTCTGGTCTGTCTGTGTTGTCGCACATGGCGAGATGTCATTCTTTTTCGTGGCTGAGTAATATTCCAGTGTCTGTGTGCATCTGCCTGTGCATGCACACACACACACACCCCTACCTCTTTATCTGCTCATCTAGTGACGAACACACACACCTACGTTGCTTTAATAACTTGGCTGCTGTAAATAATGCTGCAGTGAACACAGAGGTGCACATGTCTTTTTGCATTGTTTCATTTTCTTCAGATAAACTCCCAGAAGTGGAGCTGCTGGACTCTTCTTTGTCTCCTGTTATACACCCTTTGTTTTGAAGTCTATTTTGTCTGATATAAGTATTGCTATCCCAGCTCCTCTCTTTTTTCTAATTTTCATTTTCATGAAATATCTTTTCCATCACTTTACTTTTAGTCTCTATATGTCTTTCAATCTGGAGTCTCTTGTAGGCAGTACACGTAGACAGTCTTTTTTTTTTTTTTAATCCATCCAGTCACCCTATGCTTTTTCAATGGCGCACTTAGTCAATTTCCATTTAAAGTAATTATTGATAGGTGTGTTCTTATTGCCATTTTAATTGTTTGCGTGCTAGGTTTATAAGTGGTCAGTATACTATCTTTACTATATGTTTGCCTCTACTGGTGAGGGGTTTTTTTTTTTGTATATTTTCTTATTTCTAGTTTTTGCCTTTTCTTTTCCATTTAAAGAATTCCCTTTAACATTTCTCGTAATGCTGATATAGTGGTGATAGACTCCTTTAACTTTTGTGCGTCTGAGAAAATCTTGATTTCTCCTTCGATTCTGAGTGGTAACCTTGCTGGGTATTCTTGGTTGTAGGTTTTTTTTTTCTTTTAACATGCTAAATATATGATGCCATTCCCTTCTGGCCTGCAAAGTTTCTGTTGAAAAGTCAGCTGCTAGTCTTATGGGCATATCCTTATTTGTAACTAGTGGTTTATCTCTTGCTGCTTTTAAGATTCTTTCTTAATCTTTAACTTATAACAACTTGTCACATGTCTTGGTGTGGATCTGTTTGGGTTCATCTTGTTTGAGACTCTCTGGGCTTCCTGGAGTTGAGTATCTGTTTCCTTTGCCAGATAAAGTTTTCAGCCATTATGTCTTCAAATAGATTTTCTGTCTCTTTCTCTCACTCTTCTCCTTATGAGACCCCTATGATTCTAATGTTAGTATGCCTGATGTTGTCCCAAAGGTCCCTTATACTATCTTCAACCTTTTTCTTTATTCTTTTTGATCTTCCAATTGGGTGATTTCAATTATCCTGTTTTCCTAATTGCTGAGCCTTTTTTCTGTGTCATCTGATTTGATGTTGATTCCCTCCAGTTTACTTTTCATTTCAGTTGTTATGTTCGTTAGTTCTGATATGTCCTTTTTTTTAATGATTTTTATCTCTTTGTGGACATTCTCACTGAGTTTATCCATTTGTCTGGAGAGCTGAATGAGCATCTTTATGACTTACTTTGAACTCTTCATCCAGTAGACAGCTTACCTCGGTTTCATTTAGTTCTTTTTCTGGGATTTTGTCCTCTTTAGGGAGAGGAGAATATTCCTTTCTATCCTCATTTTGCCTGTTTGTTTCTATGTATTTTACTAGGTAGGTCAGCTAAGTCTGCTGCTGTTGAAAAAGTGGCCTTATTTAGAAGGCATTCCTCTCGACATCAGAGCCAGGTGCTCCAGAGGGTGGACTACTATGGCCTGCTCTTGTGGCCGGGCCACAAGTTTATGACACATTGGCATGCAAGGCCGGTGTCTGGCCCGCTGACTGTGAGGCTTGGCCACCACTGTTGCAGGCTCACTGTTGTGCAGGGCTAGGCTGCGGCATGGCTGGCTGCAGAGCCCAGCCCTGCTGTGGTGGGCACACTGCTGTGTGCTGGTGCCAAATGAGGCTGCCCACTGGGTAGGGCAGAGCAGGAGGTACTTTGGAGGGGTGCTATCCTGGGTAGGACCCCAGGGAAATGCCAGGGTGGGGTGAACAGTGTTAGCAAGGTTAACAGTGTCAGATATGGCACCCACCTATGTCAAACGAGCTAGGCTAAAGAAAGGGGAAAAAATGGCACCCGCCAGCACCCCTGATGCAATAGCAGGTTCCAGCAGGTCCCTGTCCCTCCAGCACGCACCCTAAAATTAGTCAATGTACCACCTTCACATATGACCCAGGTGCTTTTTGAACTACTGCCTCTGTGCCAGGACTCAGGGAGGGCGTAGCCCAGGCTTCCTATAGCCCTTTGGCTCTCCCAGATACAAGCTTCACTGGTTTTCAAAGTCAGATGTTATGAGCGTTCCCCTTCCTGGTTCAGGTCAACCAGGCTAGGGCTCCCACCCTTCGCTCCTTGGACATGACCGCCATGGTTGTGGCATCCCTCCCACCTGTGAGTCACTGCATGAAGGGAGGGGAGTAGGGTGGGTCCTGACTAGGCTTAGTCTCTACCCCTCCTACCTGTTTCGATGTGGCTTTTACTTTGTATCTGCAGTTGTAGAAAATCTGTTCTGCTAGTCTTCCAATAGTTTTCAGAGACAGTTCTATGTGTAGTTGCAGGTTTGGTGTCAGTGAGACACGGTGAGCTCAGGATCCTCCTGCTCCGCCATCTTGAGCTGAGGGCCGAGAGCCCCGCTCTGGATGTCAACTGAGCTTGTCTGAGAAAAGCCGCGCCTTGTGGTTGGTGTACTGCCCCCGCAAGAAACGCGTCTCAGGACGGGGTGTGAGGGTAACCTTGACATGTTTTGCCTCACATGCTGACTACAGCACCTGACCTTCTATGTAAGATGCAGCTCCAGTGAAGCCCACTTTTAATACTGTATTTAAGGGCATCGGCTGCAGGTTCCGTTGGCCCAACCACCAACTTCTAAGCTCTCAGGCATTTTAAGCAGGAAATGTTACATCCACGAACTCAGTTGCTGTCCCAATCACAAATGTGGTCTGTGACTCCCTCACCGTAGACTGTGCACACCTCCTGTTACTGAAACGATGCCAAGGAGGGCTCCGGCAACTGTGAAGCATGAACCTGGGCCTCCGCAAACCCTCAGGAGAGACGACAGCACTGCGGAGAAAACCACTGCACATACACATGCTCGTTCTCAAAGGGGAGCAGCCCACAGGGGGATGCGGATGCTGGCTGTCAGCCAGGCATAACTGGGCAGTTCCCACCTGCCTTGCACCGCCATCTCCAGCTTGTCCCAGTCACAGAGGTGCCCCTACGAACTTTAAAAACTGACCTGAGGTGTAATTTGCAAACAGCTGAATACATGAATGTCAATATTCATGTACAATAGTTATATAATGTTACAATTTGTAAATTAAGATTTTATTATATAAGTAATATTACTTAACACAATATTATACAATATATAATAATGTAAATGCAATACAAAAAAACAGGCTTACTAAACTAGGCTATCATGAGGGTGACCCTACATCCCACGCACCCAGGGCAGTCCCAATTTAGGCCACTTATCTGCGGATAACACAGTCCCACGAGTGTCCCAGTTTGGATGACACATTATATCATCACCCTAGCTAGGGCTATAGCTCTGCAGGTTCTACCTCTACTTCTCCTGCAAGTGCAAAATGCAAAACAGTTTGAACTATAACAAGAACCAATTCCATAAAATTTTTTTATCAAGTGCAGTAATTCTAAGAGCTTTGATTCTGAAAGAAGAGCCACACATCTACTTCCAAAGATGTCTATACTGAGTTGCACATATTTTCTATTTTAACTCTGAAACAGAAACCTCGTGTTCTTTATGGATTCAAAACATGATTTCAAAGTAATCTTTAAAGTACTCATAAGTTTAAGAGCAAAATTTTTATAAGAAAAATGTAGAGAAAGCAGAATCACTTCAAAGATCTTCACTTTGTCAGTTATTCAATACCCCTGGATATTATACTTTCCTCTTTAACCTCCTGATATTTAAAAAATATGTACAAGAAAATCTGTGAGAATAAGTCTGCATGATTCAAACATTTTCAGTGTAAAATATCTGAGCATAACAATTTGTGTAGGCAATTCAAGAACTACATTTCAAACCCCACATAAAATGACTTAGTACAAGGAGGGGCCCAAAAAAGAAAACGGAATTTATTTATTAAAAACTGTGTATTTATTCTTACATGTCTTGACTTTTGTCGTCTTCAAAGTACTCTCCATTTGATGTAATACACCTATAGAGACTTTTTTCCACTGCTTAAAAGTTTTTGAACTTGTCAATTTAGATACCTTTTAGTGCTTCTGCCATTTTTTGTTTCACCTCTTCCAAATCAGCAAAACATTTCCCTTTGAGGACTTTTTTCATCAGGGGAACAAAAAAAAGTCACTTGAGCAAGGTCAGGAGAATAGGGAAGGTGGGGCATGGGGTCATGCCATTTTTGGTCAAAAACTGTTGAACACTCGGGGACTTCCAGCCAAGATGGAGGTGTAGGTAGATACACTTTTCCTCCTTATACAACCAAAAGGACAGCAACAAATTCAAAAACAAAAAATAACCAGAACTGCCAGAAAATTGAACTGTTTGGAAGTCCAACAACCAAGGAGTTAAAGAAGAAACATTCATCCAGACCAGTATGAGGCGCCAAGATGGAGACAGGAAGCCGGGGCAGAGGGGACGCAGCAAGGTGGCTGGAGGACTGGGTGGGCGAGACGGCAGCTGGTGGTCCCACATTTGCGTGTGGATACACTGGGAGGAACAACAGGGGAGCGAGACAGACTGCACAGCCCAGGGTTCCAGTGTGGGAAAAGAAAGCCTCAAAAGCTCTGCCTGTAAAAACCTGTGGTTGCTGCGGCAGCAGGACAAACTGCCAGTCTCATAGGAGAGCTCATCTGAGAAACTCACAGGCTCCTAGAATTGTACACAGACACACCTGGGAAACAGCACCAGAAGGGCCCTATTTGCTTGTGGGTAGCGGGGAAAGTGACTGAGAGCCAGCCAAGAGCCAAGTAAGCAACACTGTTCTCTCTCAGACACGCTCCCCACCACATATAGTGCCACAAGGCAGCAGTACGGTTGCCCCACCCTGGTGAACACCTACGGCTCCACCCCTCACCATGTAATAGGGGCTAGAGACAAAAAAATATGGCCCAAACAAAAGAACATATCAAAGCTCCAAAAACAGAATTAAGCAATGAAGAGATGGCCAACCTACCAGATGCAGAGTTCAAATCACTGGTAATCTGGATGCTCACAGAAATGGTTGAGTATGGGTGCAAAATAGAGGAAAAAGTGAAGACTATGCAAAGTGAAATAAAGAAAAATAAAGGGAAGAAAACTGGGACTCAAATCAACGATTTAGAGCAGAAAGAAGAAATAAACATTCAACCAGAACAGAATGAAGAAACAAGAATTCAAAAAAATGAGGAGAGGCTGAGGAACTTCTGGGACAACTTTAAACGCTCCAACATCCAAATCATAGTGGTGCCATTAGGAGAAGAGGAAGAGCAAGAAACTGAAAACTTATTTGAAAAAATAATGAAGAAGAACTTCCCCAATCTGGTAAAGGAAATAGACTTCTAGGAAGTCCAGGAAGCTCAGAGAGTCCCAAAGAAGCTGGACCCAAGGAAGTTCACACCAAGGCACATCAAAATTACATTGCCCAAGGTTACAGATAAGGAGAGAACCTTAAAAGCAGCAAGAGAAAAGGAGACAGTTACCTACAAAGGAGCTCCCATAAGACTATCAGCTGATTTCTCAAAAGAAACCTTACAGGCAAGAAGGGGCTGGAAAGAAGTATTCAAAGTCATGAAAGGCAAGGGCCTACATCCAAGATCTCTCTATCTGGCAAAGCTGTCATTTAGGATGGAAGGGTAGATAAAGTGCTTCCCAGATAAGGTAAAGTTGAAGGAGTTCATCATCACCAAGCCCTCACTACATGAAATGTTAAAGGGACTTGCCTAAGAAAAAGATGATGATCAAAACTATGAACATTCAAATGACAATAAACTCATAACTATCAACGACTGAACCTAAAAAAATAAAAACAAAAACAAACTAAGCAAACAACTAGTACAGGAAGAGAATCACTGAAATGGAGGTCACATGGAGGGTTATCAGCAGGTAGGGAGAAGGGGGAGAATGGGGGTAAAGGTTCAGGGAATAAGAAGTATAAATTATAGGTACAAAATAGACAGGGAGGTTAAGAATAGTATAGGAAAGGGAGACGCCAAAGAACTTATATGTATGACCCACGGACATGAAGTAAGGGAGGGAATGCTGGTGGGAGGAGGGGTGTAGGGTGGAGGGGAATAAAGGGGAGAAAAAAATGGGACAGCTGTAATAGCATAATCAATAAAATATATTAAAAAAAACAACAACAAAAACTGTTGAACACCCAGCGTCCTGTGGGCAGGTACACTTGTACATCAGCCAAAATAGGCAAATGCGTTGCAAGTCTTCAAAAAAAATTCACTGAAGCCTAACGCAGCCTCTCACAACAACGCGAGCTGGTACACAGATACAGATGGGTTCCTAGAACACTCACCTAGCAGGGGAAGCCTGGGCCCCAAGGGTCCCGCCCTCCAGAAGACAATTCCAGGTTTTTTGGGGTCCCCCCTCATATATCACACTGATTACAGCGCATCATGATGACATTAACTTTTAGTATCACAAGATGAAACTTTGGTGTAGTTACCATGGTAACTTCTGAAAACTCAAGACACACATGTATTTCATTGACATACTTCTCGCCACTGACAAAAAAATTTGGAAAAGATGCCTTTTAAAACAATATCATTTCTGAAGTTAACCAAGGAAATTACAAACTATAGGCTAAAATAATTTTCAGTATCACAACTGAAGCCAGAAACCGTACCTGTTATGTGATAGACAGAGTTGAACCCAATCCCAAACCTGCCAACCTTCAGGGGGTCGTCCTTCTTCCGGCTCCTGGCTATCTCCTGGATGCCGTGCCAGTCCTCCGGGGTGAACACCGCATTGTTGTACACGTAGAGTGCAGCCCCTGCGGTTAGAACACACACACGCGCTCATGCAGAAGGGAGCGCACTAAGGGCTTCGGCTCTTAGGGGAACTTGCTCCACACGCAGTGGATTATTTGGTGGGAAAACAAAAAAAGGTGGATGGAATGACTGAATTCTACGCTGTAATTCTGACTGTTTTCACAATAAACATAAAACACAGATTAACGGTGAACATCACCAGCAGGAGAAATGCAGCGCCGTTGGCCAGCAATTTGAAAAGGAAGTGACGGTATCACGGTGAACGCCCAAAACACGGGGCGAGCCACGTTCCCACCACAGGCACCACCGTGTGCCGCCCGTTTCTAAACAGGCTGCTGCTAAATTTGCTTGTCTGGCAAATGAGATTACCTGTGAATATACTAAGGAGACTTTCTAGCTGAAGAAACCTTGTTAATACATTATTTCAAAAGGCTTACAATGATCCTTTAAATAAGTTTAATAATCACTTTATAAGGCATTCCTTATATAATTTAAAAGGTCCTGTCTCCAAAGTAGTTCCTTGAAAAAGTTATAACTCTGCACAAAATATTTTTGGAACTCTACTTTTTGAGATCTATCCTCAGAATCTCTAATATTCTTTGAGTATGTTCAACTACAGTAACTCATCATACTTTAAAACGACTCAATATTTTTCTTTGAAAACGTTTCTGAAGTATAACATATAGGGTGGGTCAAAAGGAAGTTTACAGTTGTGAGTACATGAAACACAGAGTTTATTCTTGTATTATTATTAATTATTGTATTGTCTGCCATACAAACAACTGTAAACCTATTTTTTACCATATCCTGTATATATTACAGAGTGCCAAGTTTTAAGTATACAGCTTGATGAATTCTTACCAAAGGAATAAACCTGTGTAACATCCACCCAAATGAATGATGGAGAACATTCCAGCCCCGGAAGGCCCCTCTCACACGCCCACCTCTGAAGAAGTGGAATAAAATATGCCAAGAAGTGATGTATAAGTGGTAATTAGACTATTCATTAAACAGAATATTGTAAATCACTAAAAACCGCCTGTTAGTACATAAAACTTGTCCCTAAGTACCGAGTCTCACCCTGATAATGTGCCATGTCTTTTGACCAGAGAGTCTCTGTTCCGTACTGAGTCTCATCGTATACAAATTTAACTTCTGTGGCCCCGGCATCTTCTGCATTCTGAATCAATTCCTAGTCAAGAAATACACAAAAAACACATTTCATAATACAGTAACCTACTGCCCATCTTTATATTTACCTGTAATGTTTAAAAGTAATTACATTTAAGTAAAGGAAACCCATTACACCATTATCTTTAAGATCCGGTGAGGGTACTACTGAAATTAAGTGTCACATGTGAGTACAGTTGAAAAGACGAGTCCCTCTTCAACTGTGCACACCCTACAATGCGCTGTTTTTTTAAGCTTGCTACTCTTGCCTATAACACAAGCCCTGAAACTATTTACAACTCTGCCTCTTATTTACAACCCCCCAAAGTCTTCCTGCAAAGGCAACTGCTCCCATTCCGAATGCTGCACAGAGGGTCTGTCACCTGGGACAAGTACCCATTCGCAAGCAGCTACCAAAAAAGATCTTCATTTATCATTTGCTTACCTTTCTCTTAGAAAAAAATGTGTCGGTCTACACGTACAGTACACCGCATCCCTGAGAACTTGAGATATGAATGTGCCTTTCTCCTGTACTAAGATGGAAGTTTCTTGAAGGTCTGCACTTCTTCCTTTCATTAAAAAGGTAGTAACATTGTCTGGCGGGCAAGGGGACGGGTGAGGTTGGGTGAGTGGGCAGTCGGTGTGCCGTGACATAGGACGGGAAGCACAAACCGCACGAATTACACCCGTCGGGGGCCTCACACAAATCCCCAGTCGCGACGGCCCCATCACTTTGGCACACGTACCACAGTCACGCCGGGAGCTCCGGACAGTACGAGTCCAGCTCGCAGGGCCAACCCCACAATCATCAGAACCTGACACAAACTCCAGAAATACCATCCCTGATTCATTCCGGGCCTCGTCTAAAGTGAGGAAAAGCCAACACGTGACTAGGGGCTGAATGGGCTGAGACCGAGGTCAAACACAAACAGGTGGCTCAATTTTAAATGGCCAGGTCTTTAGACACAGAACAATTTGCCCTGTGTTGCTACACTCATGAACCTGTAACTCCAGAGAGAACTGTGTTTTAACTTTCCCAGCATCCTGGTATCACTAAACTGGGGCGGGGCTGGGGATCAGGTCAGGAAAGGACAAGGACTGAAGAGAGAAATGCCAACAGCAAAACCTTGATCAGAGCAAAAAGGGGACGCCTGGGATGAGCCCACTCTAAGGCTCAGTAAGGGGACAGCACAGAGCTGAAGAGCCAGTTCTGGGACCAGGTGAGGGGTCAGTTCACTGCACGCACCAAAAGCCTGGGGGGTCTCACTCCCCTGCTGTCCAACCCCGAACATGCCCTCACCTGCCTCCTCACGGACCACAAATTCTTCTTGTTCACACCATGGCCTATTTCTCATTAGATTTTCCAGACCTAGTTCCTACCCTAGTTAGTCTAACAGAAGCCCTAAAAATTAGCAATCTTATTTACGTTAGGGTATTACAATATAAAAGATAGAAATAAGAATTAATAGGGATCAAAATACAATGTCAACTGACAAAATGATAGCACTTCACAGGTTGGATCTTGTTTTCCTTTGGATATCTATTTTTGATTTATGTGTATTTTAGGGGGTAGAGATGAAGACAACTGGAGATAAAGCCCCAAGTCCTAGGCTCCCACGATCAGTCTCAAGTCAAACAAAAAACAGAATGGGATCCCTTTCAAACTGATTCTGAGAAGAGGCAATAAATGTGCCCACTTGCATATGATCTTCGGCGCCATTCAAGTATCGCTGGACCTTCCGGCGAACATCACAAAAGGTGGTAGTCTAAGTCTAGGCGATTCCTAAGTCTTATTAAATCTAAAATGGTCGCATTCTACTAAAATATCCAAGGAACAAAGACAATACCCAGCCGGCCTGCATATGAAAACACACAGTGCGCACCGAGGAAGCACGAGGCACCCGCAGCTCGCTCCCTGCAAGGATGTACAGAGAGTGCACCGCGGCCGCTGCCTGGTTCACTGGCAGCGCCTAGCACGCACTTTTGAATGGAGAATACTCTACTCCTGTTACCACCAGCCAAATCTTCACTTTTAAATGTATCTGTTCACCTCTCTGCCCTAGTACAGCCCAATAACCACACTCTTCCCATCTTCACAGTCATAATATCTCAGTATCAAAATGTTTTGCGAATTAGCTTTCTGTGAATCACCAATGCCTGTTCTGAAAGGACACTGTCACTATTAAACTAACAAAAGATGCTATAAGCCTCACGCGGTGCCTGTGGGAGCGTGACTATTTAAGACAAGTTAAATACACTTAGTCCTTATTTTGTAAAAATATACCATCGAAACTAGACAAAATCATGAGAGCTAAGATATTGGAGATAACAAACACTAAATAAATTAATGAGAAGGAAAATGCATAACTGATCTACTTTTACAACTAAGGAGGTTTCTTATTAACCTGAAACACAAAATCTAACCTTTTGCAATATCTTCCATAATCGTTTTTTTTTTTTGTGGTTATCCAGTTTTTTTAATAAGTGTATGCAAACTAAAAGAATACATCACAAATAGCTTTAAATAACTGAAAGAATTATCCTCCCCCAAAGTAAACCTCTAAATCGGGGGGTCAGAGGAGCACATGTGCACAGCCCCTGAATGTGCGTTTTGTGTTACTTTGCCCGTGTGGTCGCCCGGTAGATTTGTAATGCCATCACACGATGTTTTTCGTGAAATTACATTACAGAATTATAAAAAATTACAAAAAGTGCTCCCAGAGCAGCCCTGGTTGGTGACAGCACCGGGCCGGTTCCCCGGCCTCTGAAACCTCTGAGCGCGCACTGGCTGCATCCTCCACCCACGCCGGCCAGCGAGCTGCACGGGCAAGGGGCACACGCACGGCCATTCCAATCTAGATAGCAGTTTACAAATGTAAACACTCACTGCACTTCTAAGCCATCTTCCTCCCCTCTCACGTTTGTCAAAGCAAATTTATACACACAGCACGTGCCCTACCTTAAGGATCTGCCCTCCTTCTGGGTATCTTCTTAAAATGTCCTTGAGGAAATCCACAAGCGGCGGGGTTGTTTGACCAAATCGACCTAAAAAAAAAACCCTGGCCGGTGACCGGTGTGTCACTCAGTGCCCAGAATTCTGCAAGTTAAAATTCTGCAAGTTAAAGCTTCGGGCCTCACTGCAGCTCTGGGAAGGGAGCTCTACCTGCTGACGCGTCAGGGGGAGGTACGGTCGATTCAATCTGATCAAATCTCAACACTTTTCATTAAGCTACAAATTTGGTTTCAAAAATATGCTCAGAAATGTAGTAAATGTCACAAAAGAGTCTTAATTCAAAAATAAAGAGCAGAGGGGCAGTTACTATTTTCCCAAACAACTGAAGGAAATAAATAGTGCTTTCTGCCTAATAAGCCAGAGATGCGGCGCTGGCCGTGGCATGGTTACTGCTCCCAAACTTGGCCACTGTGCCGGCTGTTTGGATGGTCAGCACAGTCACGGTCTCCACGGCTGTCCAGGGCAAACACCCTTAAGCCTGTCCAAACCAGAGGTTCTTAGACCTGGCCAGCCAGGTCACCTTCAGACAGGGGACACGAACGTATGGGGAGGATGGGGGGAAGGGAAGAAATTTCTCAGATGCCCAGAATTTTTTAAAAATCTGGATATAAGGAAAAATAAATCTGTGCTTAAAAAAGAAAATCATCACCATGAATTTATCTGTATCATTTTGGCACAAGCCAACCTCAGCTGTCCCACAAACCAGCATCCCCCACACCCCTTCCTAAGGCACCAGCTCCACCTGCCCATGCTCCCCTCTGGCCCTCAGAGCCGCCAGCACATCCCAGTGTTACAGGCTTTCATTTCACTTTTAAACCATAGTCTTTATTCAACTAAAACGAGCATAATCTCCCGATAAAGCCAAGGTTATACCTCCCCCTTTTAAGCCTTTTGATTGAAGGGTTACAAATAGATGACGATTTTTGGAAGTCAGGTCTCCAATCTTGATCCAATCAGGTAACTGAAAAATGAATACATATAAGGCATGAAAAGCAATATAGTTCCTAATACTGTACATTCAAAATATTTCCATCATTTTTTTTTCACTTAAGATACAATGCTTGTTAACCTTTCTTATCAAGAAATAAGTTGCTAGGAGAAGTGAATGTTTCAAAGACTGGAAATTTAGCCAAGCATTTTATTTAAAAATTTAAAAGATTTTTCCATAAATAATTACACATATACACATATTTCTGCCTTAAAATGATTTACATTTTTTCTGATGAATCAGGACCATCGATGTGACACGGCTATTCTTTGGGTCAGCGTCTCCAGTACCCTGGCTCAAAGCCCAGCTCTGTGCTGTGACAACAGAGAGCAGGGGACCAGACTAAGTTTCAAATTCACTGGGATCACTGGGGTTTTAGGACATTTAACACAGTAATACGTATTGCAACTTTCTGAGAAAGGATTATGCTGAGCAGTATTTCACAAATTTTAGCTGTGCTTTTTTCCCATTTATTTTTGAAGAGCATCTTATGGGACCCTCCTAGAAACACCATAAAGGAGACACTGCTATAAATGCTGCTACGAGGAAGGTGTGATGTCAAAGGGCAGACGAGGACTCCAGCCTCTGAAGCCGCAGTGGCCGACAGTGCCCCTGAAGTTGGCTTTCCTGAACAACGCCTTGCCATTCACATTCCTTCTGACGGCCCCAGTTCTCACAAGGGCAGGGAGCTATGTGGGCGGCCGTGCCCATGGGAGCGGTGTGGCTGAGTGCCTTTTTTGAAATGTAAGGTAAATAATCCAAAGCCAGATCAACATTGTCCCAAGTGACCCACACTTAAGTGTTGCTCTGGAGCAACTCCTCACACATCAACAGTCACTCAAAAGTTCCCTTGGAGAACCGCCTGCCTCTGCTCCTTCCACCCCTTGACAGGGTGTGAAGGGCATCGTTTACCACAGCGAAGACGCAGTTTTTCCGACTGTCTGCCGCCCACAACTCACCAACACCCCTGGGTCTCCTAAAAAGCTCACCCTGCCCAAGGCGGCCTCGCTGGCTGTCCTGCCATTACTTGTCTCTCAGCATTTACTGTGTCTCAGTGACTGGTGGCACCTTCAGTCTCGTCACTTTCATGGGAAAGCTGGGGAAAAGTCCTCTCTCGCTCCAAACCACACGTCCAGTTGATCTCCGCGTCCCAGCACGTCCCCCTGGAACTTCTCTCGGAGCTAACTTGTTCTCTGCTTCCTGTTGCTGGGACACTGTCCAGACTCTCCGCATCTTTTGGATTTTCCTAACAATCTCCATCTGCTGTCCTACTTTCTGGGTATATCATCTTCATTCTGGTCCCCATTTCTAACATACAAACCTGAACGTGTTACTGTTCCCAGTTTATGAAGCACCTTCCATACTATTCCCACTGAATCTTAAAGTGAGCCTGTAAAAATTCTTTGCACAGGAAATATGAATAAAAAAAATCATGCCCTGGCTGGGTAGCTCAGTTGATTGGAGCGCCATCCCGTATACCAAAAGGTTGTGGGTTCAGTTCCTGGTCAGGACACATACGGGAAGCAACCAATCAATGTTTCTCATATTGATGTTTCTCTTTCTCTCTCTCTGTCCCTTCCTCTCTAAAATCAATACACCTATTTTTTAAAAATTAAAAAAATTTTTTTAGAAGAATAACCAGAACAATACTGTTTTAACAACAAAAATTTAGAAACCCAAATTCTATGACATATTGATATAATGGAATATTACACAGCAATAAAAATGAATTAATTAAATAAACTGCACATAAATTTGTGTGAATGTTCATAACATAATACTGAGTGTAAAAAGCTAATTCCGGGTTACTGCATACAGAATAGTAAGCTTCTTATAAAGTTCATAAATCATGAAAAGTAAACAGTATGTTGTCTAGGTTGTATATTTAGCTTATACACACAGACACATACACATACACACATAGTGTGCATATACATACACATATACACGATAAAACTGTTGAAACAACCACAAAAGAGGCAACAGAATAACACACGCAGAAGGGCAAGGGAAGAGACGCAGGGCAACAGGCTGGGGAGGGGAGCAAAGGGGTGAATACTGTCAGCCGTGTTCCAGTCTCCGGCTGGATGACGTCATTACGGTTGTCCATTCTATTGTTAGCTACTTAATTAATTAATTGCCAAAAGAGAGCCATGTATGAGCCAAGGATCCCTAGTCCAATTCAGTACAGCCAAGGCACCTTTTAAGGAACAAAGGTAGGAAAAGAGGAAGAGAGAAAAACTGCAATGCGCGAAGAAGGTTCCAGGTCTCAAAGGGGACTTGGAACGGAGGAAGTCGTGGAGTGGAGCCACATTAGAGAAAACAGGTGTAGCCGGCTGTGTGAGTCCGACAATGAACACCTGCGGTGGACCGTCACTGGTGACCTACTTACGGGGACGTCATTGTCCCAGGGAGAGAGCAAGCGGCACAGGTAACCTCCGCAGCGCTGTCTGCCAAGACTGGGGGGTTCTGCTCGGGCCTCATTCTTCCCAGGACCTTAAGTCACTCCAACCAAGCAAAGTGACGTTGGTCCTATTAGCCTCCAGAGGCAATGGAATCATAAATGTGCCATTTCAGTCTTTACATTTTGTTTTCAAAAGAGTAATTATAAAATAATGAGAACATCTGGATTTCTGTCCATGCCCATTGCAGCCTCCCTTCAAAACCTCAGAGATGCCCATGTTCATTTACTCTGAAATGACAACTCCAAATTATTAAGCAAGCAATACTATATTAATTGCAACCTGGATCTCCCAATACATCTTCCTTTGTTCAGCTGTCAAGGACACAAGGAGGATTTTGAGATTCAAGAGCTGACAGGAAAGGCCTTTATGACCCGCTGAAAATCAAGAAAGCGGAGTGACACTTCAAACCTGGCTTGCTTTGGCGTGGACCAGAAAAAGGGTCAGGAAGACGCACGGCTCTAACCAACAGCTTCAGTCGGGAGGGTGAGGACTCGCAAATGCCACCTCTGGGCCCAGAGAAGCAAAAAGGCGCCAAGTAGGGAGAGGGCGGCAGGAGCCCCGGGAAGATGGGGGGAGTGGGGGCTAGGTGCCTACCACTAACTGTGTCCAATGCCAATCACACCAGGGAGTGACAAGGAGTCGCCAACCGCTTTTGTTTCCTGCCCACCCTAGAGCATTTAGAATTCTTGCCAAGAATGCAAATCAGCACAAAAAAGACCACACCCTGCGGGGAAGACCGGCCCACACGAAGGCGCCCCGTGTTCTCGGCGCCGCGCAGGCCGCCCGTGCGCTGGCAGTCACGGCTGTCTTCCTGGAGCCAGCGGAGGCTCGTGCCCTCTGTGGGTCTTCCAAGGAGCTCCGTCCAGGGCTTTAAAGGTCACGTTTGATGGTTTAAGGCCTTCTCCTGTTCGGAAGAACTTTACTGTTTTGTTTTTTTAGTTAACACCCTAACAGATTCTCTGTGGTGTGAAACAGTGGAAAGCCTGCTGGCTCTGGAATCAGGCGGACCGGGTTCCGATCCCGGTTTGACCCTTGCCTGTGGTGTGGAGTAGCAACAACAAACTCATGAAGTTGCTCTCAGTAGTGAGATAATATACATACAAAATACCTAGACCCGTGTGTGGAACGCAGTGAGTGGCTCAATGAAAGTTAATACTATTCCTAACACACTTGCGAAACACCGAGGGAGAAGCGTGTTGAAAAAGTTACTTCCCAAACTGTATCCGCAGCCCTGACACCTATCCCTTGAGCTTCAGCCCCAGGTCTGTCTGTCGACTACCACTCTCCAGCCTAGATCCTACACGGCAGGAACCTTAGCGCTGGCTGGGATTCGCCGATCCCGTTCCTATTAGAAACAGGAAAGCAGATTCTCTCCTGGTAATGGATCTGGCCTCTCTTACGCTGGCAGTACTGGAAGTAGGGTCTAGGTTACCTACCTCTTCATGCATTTTCCTAGAGGTTTCTTTTACGCCCTGGCATCAGCTGAACCAGATACCAAAGCAAGCTGGTCACCACCTTCTTCCAATATGGGGTCCCCTCTGTATGTATTTATCTCTGCTAACTGAACGGGCATTTTCCCAATCTCGCTCAAGGCTTCTGAGCATCCTTGGCAAGGCTTTCTGTCTTATTCTTCTCCTCACCCCCCACTCTGCCCCACCCATCCATTTGGTACCACACTGCTATAATTTTGTATTTTTCAAGGTCTCCTGTGCATCCTTTCCTTTCAGTGTTACCTGTACAATCATTGTCTAGAACCTCACTGCCTCCTACTAGGGTCAGTGTCCTAACTAGGCCCCGACCGACCACCCACTCAGTCCAAACTTCTCTGTGCACCACTGCCATGTTCACCACCCCATAAGGACGCTCTGCACACACCTCCAAATACATTTCTAATGGCGGGACCCATCACGCCGAGCCTTTGGCCGTGACCACATCGAGCGGACACATGGACAAAGCAGACTCAGAGGGCTAACCAAAGCAGAGGGCATAGAGCCAGGCAGTGTACGTGGGGAGGTGTGGAAATAGGAGCAGGCGCAGCAAAAGAGGTAAGAACGATGAGCTTCGCTCCGAAGTTCTGTCCAAAGTTCTCAGTCACTGTCAGTATGCCGCCAAACACCCTGGGGAACTGGTAAGGAGAAACGACCCATGGAAGAACAAAGAACAAATTAATGGGAACTCTGGGTCTAAATGGGCAAGTGACAAGAGAGTGGGCCCCGGTACACAGAGGGTCAAGATTACACCGAAGGATTAAAAATCACAGGTACCAAGTCCGTCACCATTATTTGCACTTGATAGTAAGACAAGCTAATACCAAAGGCATCATTCTGTATGGCTCAAGTGCTCCTTGTGTATTGGTTCGACTCTTTTTGCCTCTTTTAAATCCTGGAAATGATGTTCTTTTATCACATAAAAAGCACAGATATTTATTAGGATAAAAGAATAAGTTAATTTTCAGACTTCCGGTCAGGATGGAGGTATAGGTAGACACACTTCACCTCCTTGTATAACCACAAGAAGGATCACAACTAACCTCAAAGCAAAAGACACCTAGAACTGCCAGAAAATTGAACTGCATGGAAGTCTGAAAACCAAGAATTTAAAGAAGCCATATTCATCCAGACGGGTGCGCTAAGACAGGGAGTCAAAGTAGCTCTGCTTAATACACAGAAACAAACACAGGGAGGCTGCCAAATCGAGGAGGCAAAGAAACATGGCCCAAATGAAAGAACGAATCAAAACTCCAGAAAAAGAACTAAGCGAAACAGAGATCACCAACCTGTCAGATGGAGAGTTCAAAATACTGGTGGTCAGGATGCTCAGAGAACTCACTGAGCACAGCAACAGCATAAGGGAAGAAATGAAGGCTACACTAAGTGAAATGAAGAAAAATTCACAGGGAACCAATGGTGAAGGGAAGGAAGCCTGTGTTCAAATCAATAATTTGGAACATAAGGAAGAAATAAACAATCAACCAGAACAGAAGAAACAAAAATTCAAAAAAATGAGGAGGGAATAAGAAGACTGGGACATTGTCAAACGTGCCAACATCCGAATCATAGGGGAGCCAGAAGAAGAGGATGAGCAAGAAACTGAAAACTTATTTGAAAAAATAATGAAAGAAAACTTTCCTAATCTGGCAAGGGAAATAGACATACAAGTCTCGGAAGCACAGAGTCCCAAATGACTTGGACTCAAAGAGGACCACACCAAGACACATCAAATTAAAATGCCAAAGGATAAAAATAAATAGAGAATCTTAAAAGCAGCAAGAGAAAAGCTGAGACTTACCTACAAAGGACTCCCCATAAGACTATCAGCTGATTTCTCAAAAGAAACCTTACAGGCAAGAAGGGGCTGGAAAGAAGTATTTAAAGTCATGAAAGGCAAGGACCTACATCCAAGATTGCTCTACTCAGCAAATCTATCATTTAGAATGGAGGGGCAGATAAAGTGCTTCCCAGACAAGGTAAAGTTAAAGGAGTTCATATCATCACCAAGCCATTATTACATGAAATGTTAAAGGGGCTTATCTAAGAGAAAGAAGATCAAAACCATGACCATTAAAATGACAAATTCACAACTATCGACAACTGAATCTAAAAAACAAAATCTAAGCAAACTGCTAGTACAGGAAGAGAATCACAGAAATGGAGGTCACGTGGAGGGTTATCAGTGGGGAGGAGGAGGGTGGAGAATGGGGGAAAAGGCACAGGGCATAAGAAGCTTAAATGGTAGGCACCAAATAGACAGGGGGAGGTTAAGAATAGTATAGGGAAGGGAGAAGTCAAAGAACTTAGATGCATGACCCGTGGACATGAACTAAGACCGGGGGGTGGGGGGTGTTGGAAGGGAAGGGGGTACCAGGCAGAGGGAGGCAAAGAGGGAAGAACTGGGACAAACGTAATAGCACAATCAGTAAGATGTACTTAAAAAAGATTAAGTTAATTTTCAGTGATATGTCTCCATGTAACTCCTCCCCCTTTTCACCAATCTTAAAGGACACATACAACAGTATGAACTCCTATTTTCCAAAGTTCTGATCTGCTAAGTCATTCATTTACACCTTAGAAGTTTTAATATAAATTTACTCCTCAAACTAATAGCGTCTTCATTAAGTTTCTGAGGTTCAAAACTGGGGGGAAACTTCTAAGACATAAAAAGATTAAGGTTTTTATCAGTGTCAAATGTATAACCATTAGAAAAATGAGAAATGATTAAGTTACTTTTAACGATGATGTTTCTAAACAAGGAAACAAAACAAAACAAACCCTCTGGCTACCATACCCATCAAAGAAAAAGTATCTTAATTTCAGGAAGTGAGGATTCAGACAAAATGGGGGCGAGGGTACTGCGAAGTTGAAATGGTAAATCAGGAAAACTTACAATGATAGGAAGACACCCTGGTCACTGTGCTCACGTTATGCACAAAGCATTATTTCCAGGGTGACCATTTCATGACACAGAATACACCCACGCTGCCCCCCTGTCAGCGAGCCTGCCGACCGCAGGCCCGCCCTCCCGCTGGGGTGAGGGCGCGGGGCCGTACCTCCCTGTCGCCGAGCCACAGCCGCTGCTCCGGCGCCGGGAAGCCCGTCTCCTCCCGGATGCGCTCCTTGACGTCGCGCACCGTCCAGGACTCCAGGGCGGCGACGGTCCTGCAGCCCACGCAGCCGGGGAGGACGGTCACCCGGAGCCACCTGCGCGAAAGGCAAAGGGACCCTCAGTGGGGGCCACGTGGGAACCCGTGCCCGTCCAGCACGCGCCCCACCTCCCGGGGTCTCGGCGGCTGGGACCCGCGCGGCGCTGGGCCCGGCCCGGGCGGGGTTACCTGTCCCCCATCGCCTGCGTCCTCGCCGCTGGCCCGCGTCCGCCCCAGCGCGCGGGCGCCGGGTCACGGCCGGCCCTGCGGCACGGAGAAGCCCGGCGCGGGCCCGGAGGGCGGGATCCTCATGGCGCACACAGGCGCCGCCCCGCCGCCGCGCTCGGCCGCAGCCCCCGGAGCAGCCTCCGGCCCGCGGTGGAAACGCGAGAGGAAGCCGTGGCCGCGCGGGAGGGGCCGACAGAGCTGGTGGCGGCGGCGCGCTCCCGGCCGGCAAGGGCCTCGAAGGCGCCGGGCGCGGGCACGCGCCCGCCTGCAAAGACCGTTAGCGGAGCGCCCGCCCCGCCCACCAGGCCCCGCCCCTCCGGGCCCCGCCCTGCCTGGACCAGAGGCTGGGAATCCGCCTGGCCCTCCTGGCCCCGCCCCACCCCGCCCCGCCCCGCCCCGCCCACTTCTGCAGCAGCGCGGGTGCCTGCACAACCTCGAACGCTTAATAACCTCAGGTGCGGAACGGTGCGTTTACAGACGTCTCTTTTCCCTAATGGCCTTCGACAGTTATATGACATGCACCAGGGCAGGGCCTAAGGCTCCTTCAGCTCTAATGACTTGTAATCTCTGGAAGCATCTCCAAATAAGATTTACCCTCTTAGGTACCTGAGGGGAACGTAGGGATTGCAGAACACAAGTGTCTTCTGCGGTTTCATTTTCTGTAGTTTTTAAGGCACAAAAGTAAGCTCAGTGATTCAGTTTTCTGGACGAAGGAGTGTCAGTTACAGATGAGAATACATGTAAAAATATCCCATGACATGTTACAATGCACGCACGTGATTTATTTCAGCAGCATTATGTTGTTGGGACCCTAAGGTTTTCCATCACTCCTCCAAGCTCCTTGAAATCAGAAACTTGAGCCTCAGAGTTTATGAGATCGCCCCAGAGTAACTAGCGAGAATTTCCCAAAATGACTACAGGATCAAGTTCAAGTTAGCCTGCGTGGCATACAAGGCCCAGCACAATTTAGCCCCAGTGAGCCTTGTCAGACTCTTCTGAGGCTGCCCACCACCCATAATACAGTCTGCGCCACGAACAGCTGAGAATATGTAACCAGCATGGAGTACTTCCTAGGTACCATGAACCTACTGAAAACTTTTTGTGATTTTGCTCGTTTTATCTTTCCAACAAATCCTAGAAGCAGAGAAAACCTCCATTTTCAGGTAGGGAAAATGAAGCTCACCATCTTACATGCACTTCCGCAGCTACAGCTGGGAGAGCCCCAATCTGAACTCCCGGGACTGAGCACTATTAAAAATGAAACTACCAGCTTTACAAAATACACTACTTCACAAGGCCTAGCTATCCCCATGCAGACCACCTGCCTTGTCCCCACCTACCCGCAGTCCTCTTCCCAGCACTGTCCACCGGACACATCCCTAAGCCCTGGGCCCCCAATCTTCACTTCTGCAGGTCTCCTCCACTCTTGCAGGTGCTCCTCTCCACACAGCTTGTACCTTGTAGATTCACATTAGAATTACAGCATGTGTCACTTTGTGTTAATTATAATGAATTTGTATTCCTTGCAAGGGCAGTACTTTGCATTCCTCTTCATATCTGAAGGGTAAGAGTGAATAAATGTCACCAAGACGTTGGAGAGTTGACTGGATGACGGCACATAGGTAAATGCCAACTTCACTTCTAACATCAGTCAACAAGGTTTGGTTGGGGTTTGGGTCCTAATTTCCTGGCTAGCAGCAGCTAAACTGGTAAGGGTTTGTTTTTCTCACATGTGGAGTGGTTTGAAGGAAGGAAGGCCTTCCTTCAATGATGTCAGGGCCAGCACACCATTGAGACTTTGGAACTTTCTTGTCACAAAATGGCTAATACAGCTGGAATATATCCCTAGTCAAGGTAGAAAGAAGAGGTGACAGGGACAGTTCTATCTGCTTTATTGGGAAAACAAGAATATTCCAGAAGCCTTCTGTTTCTCTCCCATTGGCCAGAACTTTATCACATGGCAATCCCTAGCTTCAAGGAGGGCAAGGAAAACGAATAGTTAGCTTTTCAGGCCTTTGTAGCAGAAGGATCCAGCCAGAGAGCAGGGATTTGTGAGTGAATGTTGGATCGGCCTGCAACACTCTCTACAACTTAGCTCTCATCTACATGGCAAATTATTTTTAAAGTGTCTGCAGAAATATCAGAAAACAATGTAACTGGTAAGATTTTTAAAGCCTCATCAGCGGCATATCAAGACACATTTTTAAAAAGAATAGTGGGGGGAACTATTTCATGCAAGGAATCTTCTTTCTTAGCTTTGGAATGGGAATTCCCGTGAATCCCATGATTTTTCTTCTTACTCTTACGTAACGACAGCCCTCAAGTCACTTTACGTTATAAAACATAATTTCAATGCTAGAATTGGAATAAGACCATCCGAAATCATTAAGTAAATTTCAACCTCCAATCTTCATTCGAAGGTCAGCTTTCTCCTTGCTGCTGCCACAGCCCACCCCCACCCTGCTTCCCCCCTACCCAAGGCCTGGAGTCAGAGGCTCCTTGCCTCCCAGGAGGAAGGAGCGGCTGCTTCTGCCCCCTCCCTGCTTCCCCAAATAGTAGCTGAAATTTGACCCACACAGACCAAAACCACTGAGATGGGAAGGGCAGGAGGATGGGCTTTTCCTACCTGGCTGGGTGGCTTGGAGCCCTGCGGGTCTGGCAGGTGGGTACCTCATCCTTTCTCCTGTGGGGCTCTTTGAAAAGTTCCATCACCGTGGACTCTGTGAAGGTTCTTGACCCGGCTAAACGCATTTCTATACGAAGTATTCAATCACGCCTCCTCCCACAGCCTCGAGGAGTCCTGCATCCCCCCACTCCTCGTGGTCCCGGCCCCGGCCCCGGCCCCCTGGAGCAGGTCCTATGGAAGAGGCTCCAGTTCAACCTTAATCTGTCGTTCTGCTGCTCTGTTCAGTTGCTTTCTCTGGAAAATTCTCTCCTATCCCTCACCCATCCAGCTTGAACACCCATCCAACTCGTGATGTTACAGCCACGTCCCCACTGATGCCTCGGAATGCTATAGACACTGTCTGAGAGCCTAGGTTTCAAACTTTCTGTGCGTCTCACCAGGCTGGGTGGGAAGGCAGTGAGCCCCTCTAATCCTGTCCACATGACAGCATCTCTCTCCAGAGAAATCTCTACCAAACCTCCGTTCGCTCGCTGCACCGGCCCTCAGGCCCTCTGTGGCTGTGTGCCTAAGGGTGGTCGGGGGGGGTCTATGCCCCAGACACCCTGGTACACAACGTCACTGTTGTCAGAGCTGAGGTGGGACGCACTTTATTTACACTTTTTTTTTACACCTTAGATATACATGAGAACAATTCAAACTGTGTTCTCATAGGGCTCAAGAGAAGAAATAACAAAAATAATATGTAAATCAACAAAAATATATATGAGCTATGAATAATATATTTATTAATTCAAAGTTCAGGAGCCATAGCATGCCAGAATTACAGCAGTTAAACAAGCAACATCTAGCTCCTGTGAGGCCTATATTTTCATAATGGGGAGGCAGAAAAAAACACACAGATAAATAATACACAAGGTAGAAGTAAGTCCTGTGATGCAACACAGCGGGCAGGACAGGAAAATGACAGGAGCTGGGACGCTGGACCCCATGGAGGTCATCTGGGAAGAGAGCCAACCACGGTAAGCGAGAAAGCATGTGGAAGGGGCATATTGGGGTGATCCGGTGTTTGAGAAAACACAACCCTTACCCAAATGTCGATTGTAAGGACACGATTTCTCCTCCGTACAAAAGAACATGAGCTATTCCAGCTCGTTCTCTTTACCTCATCTCCTGTTATACTGCAAATCTGCATGAAGTGTTTACATTTAGATGTTACTCAAGTCAGAATCCTATATATTCTACTCTCTCTCTTCTAAAGTCAATCAAACTACCCTTTTAAATGAAGCTTTCTTCACACTGGTAAGTATTTTGTTTATCACTGGTTCTGTTTTTCAGCTCCCTCAGTGAGTACTGGTGCTTTAAGGGGATGCACTTCGTTTTCTGCCCACCTTCCCAGCAGACGGCTGGTGCGTGCGCCCAGTGCCCGCGTGCCCGGGCACACAGAAGGCAGTCGGTACCGTTCTCTCAGCACACCAGGTGGCTTTGTGAATCGGAATAGGGATGAACTGTTATTGGTGATGGAAGCAGCCGCAGGACTATTGGCTGTCCCCGCCTGGAGAGATTCCGCACAGCTGTCCGCTGTCACACCCCAAAAAGTCCCGTTGTCGTCATGCATAGCAATCAGGGCAGGGTGGCATGTTAGGTGGCACCATTAGCACCGTAACTTGCAGAAAGCCATGCATCCATGTGCTAATCTCGTGTTCAGCCTTCTCCACCTTACTCCGTGTTACTTGTCTTGCTAAGTTTGATAAAAACCCTCCGTTACAGCTTTGAATCGGAGGCACCTGACCTTGAAAGAACACAATAAGTACATTTTCCTGTACAGGCTGGCTTGCTGGTTCTCTACCCTCTTTCTCTTTGGCCTTTCCTAGGGCGTCCCCTCCCCTGCCCGTCCGCCTCGCCTAGCCCTCCCACCACCCACCTGCTCTGGCATCTCCTCTCCCCTCTCCTAGGCCTTTCTGGAAATAGCTATTCGAAGACAAATGCTGCTTTCACAAACGGTTTCGCGTTCATACATAACTATGTGTGAAATGAATTAGTGGCCCAGTGTCTGCGTAAAACCAGGAGAAAAGACTGCAGGTGGTACTTGGGGTCTGGAGGAAAGTGTGGCTACAGAAACCAGGGCAAATCAAGGTAAAAGGGGGACCTGAGGATGAGACGTTTGGTCCCAGTGGCTTTGCATGGCACTCATAGGAAAGTCAGGGTCCTGACCCCAAGTCCTGGCCCCGCCTCCTCCTCACTCACTGTCCCCTGGTTCCTGCCTCCCCTCCCCGGGCTCGTTCCACCCCACGACACTGGGCAACCTTCAGCTCTTCGGCCACTCTCCTGCCCCAGGACTTCGCACATGCTCTCCCCTTCGGTACAATTTTTATCCAGATGGCATTTCTTACTCTCTCCCCTCCTTTATGGCTGCACTCAAATGTCATCTTCTTCAGGAGGGCTTCCCAGCCACCCTATAAAAGACAGCAACACTCCCACCGCCATCCGCAGCACTTCCATCCCCCTTAAATGATCTCATCTCTCCCCACCGCACCTGCCACCATCTGACCGTCTGTCCCATGTTCATCTCTACCCGCTATTTTGCTCACCCAGGACAGTGGCGCTGCTGTCTGGTGAGTTCACGGTGAGGACTCCGGAGTGTGGCTGAACACACGAATGTGTGAGTACTGGCTCTGCCTGCCCCTGGGCTGCCAGGTCTGTGCCTGGGGATCTGTGCCTCCAACCCCTGGCCCCCTGCTCCAGCCTCCATTGCCCTGTCCTCTGACCGCCGCACCTGCCACCCCTCCTCCCTCTGGCTGTCCCACCGCTCCGGCCCTCTGGGCAGCGGCACTCTGTCTCGCCCCAGAGAGCCTGTGTCCTACTATCTCACACTAGGTCTGTCGGTGCCCCTAACACCCCGGTGGTTTAGCGAATAGGTCCTGACCCTTTAGCTTCCTTCCCAGGGCAAGTGACCACCTGCAGAGGGGGCGAACGAGGTCCCCATCACATTTTATTTAACGAAGAATCCTAAAATCTGAGCGAGAACTCATGGCTGAAACCTGCCGGGAACTGACGTCCTCGCTCCCAAGTACAGAAACGAGATAGAATGCACACTTCCGATCCGGGCATTTGAGCTCTACTCTTCACTCTTGGCTCTCACAAGCCCCCTGACTGGCTCCCCCCACCCCGGCAGGCCCCTGCCCACGCTGGGCTCCAGCCTCGGCGCACAGTTCTCCAAGCTCCCTCAAGTGGCCGTGGCTCAGCACCCGCATTTCGGTTCGAGGGTGGTTGAATGTGCGGATGCTGAGGGCTAAGAGACGGGAGCACAGGCGGACTGCGGTATCAGAGGGCGTCCCGAAACCAGATGTGGAGGGAAGACTGCCCCGTCCTTCCTCCCTCCATGTCCCTCCTCCCTCAGATGCCAGTTTTGCCTGGGTGACCTGATGCTTCCCAAGACATGGTGGCTGAGAGCCCCACTGGCACCTCCCAGGTGTTGGTCCCATGGTGCCTCCTGCCTCCTACTGGCTGAGGGCAGGGCACTTGGGTCCCCACCTCCACCTGCAAAGCCTTATACAAATTAATCCCAAGAAAGGAAGACGAGCTCTTCCAGGGGAAACACTGGTGGCCCCGGCAGAATTCACCCACAGTCCACATTTGGTTAACAATCAGGCAAATGACACAACTTTCCTTCCTTTACACTAATGTAGACAAAAATTGCTAACGTTTATTTTTAGTTACATTAAGCGTGCTTTGGGGAATGATGTCATATTTCTGAAATAACGTGCCTGCCTTTTCTACCAAAGAGGGCATTATGAATTCCCTAATGTGCTGCCGAAGTTATGAGAAAACAGGATTGTACAAAGTTTACATGAGGCTTTTGAAACTATTGTTAATTTTAATGAGAGCTAGTTGTTTGGTTGTCAAAAATCCCAGATTATTCCAAAATAGCTTTGCCAAAACAAAATTAACCCATAAGGGCCTTGTGTAGTCATGCTGCCGGATATCAGCTGAGTAATCCAAAGGGACTTTGCATTAGGAAAGAAAAAAAAAATGACTCAGGCCCTCGGGTACTATAAAGGTGACACATCTTAAGCTGCCTTAGCCATTTCAGGGAATAATAAAACCACGCATGGTTTTCAAATTCCTTTCCCATTTGTAATGACCTTGGATTATGCATTATCTCTTGGAACATTTTATAGAAAATATTAAAACAGAGCGGGCTGGCTACAGCAGTATGTACATTAAAATAAATTTATTGCATGGCAATAATGAGAACACTTGGAGGGAGTCTCAGCCCTAGATACAATCATAGGAAACTTATGACAAAAACCTATAAAACACTGCATCATAAAACTGATTACATCGAACATAAAAAGGGAGTAGTGGGAGCAACAAATTCTGTAATATGCTTTGTTTTTTGGTTTCTTTAGACTTGTTGCTACTGTTCCAGTCAGTTACTTTTTCTGTTTTGTCCTTCACTTTCCCGAGTTGTTCCACACTTCCTGTCATTCTCTGTCCTCTGCTCCTAGCGTGGGAATGAATTGAGAACATGACCCCCGCCCCTCGCTCTCACACCTGCCAGCTGGGTGGGTTGTCGCGACTCCAAGTCAGGTTCTCACCTGTTCAGCTGGACTGATGACACCTTCTTCCTAGGGTTACTGTCAGGTCAAGCTGCACTGTCACTGACCGGGGAGGTGCCCATGTATTCATATGGCAAAAATGTGTGGCACTCACTATACACCGTCTGCGGGGGGTATTACACGATTCACAAGATAGCAGCTCCCATACTCCTCTCTTCTCACCCTCAGTCTCTTTCCTCAGCCTTCTGACGTGCTCTGGCATCTGAATAGTCAAGATCAATGCCAGAGGAAAAAAAAACGAGCATCGGGCAAAGGGTGCGTTGGGTACGCTGCAACCGCCACGTCTCAGCTTCAGCTCCTGCTCGCGACGCCCCCTTCCCCGCCGCCTCCTCGGCTCTGCTGAGCGCAGTAACAGTAACTCAGCGCATGCGCTGTGTGCAGGTGCCCAGGAACCAAGGATAACGCTAATAATAACCACCTCACTGTCCGCAGGGAGCTCGAAGGATGGAATGATACACAAACAGAATTTCAACATAAAAAGGGAAGTGCTGAAATAAAGGAAACCTCCCTCAGTCATTAGTTACTGCAAATGTCGAAATACTGTCGTCCATCCCCCGCCAGGCTTGCCCGGGCGGGAACCATGGCTTCACGTCCCAGTCAGGACAGAGCCTCCACTGCTGCCTGCCTTTGGATCTGGAATGATCTCTGGGTTTTCTAGTCTTTATTCCCAAGCAAACGCAGCCAGATCTATCACGTAGTTATTGATTCTACTTCCCATCAAGGCCCCACTTCGGTTCCTCTACATCCTTGAAAAGAACCCCAGTACTCTTTTCTTGTGCATTTTCATGTGTTTCTCATGTGTTTACAACATAGAACTTAGTTTCCTTTTCACCTGTTTACACCTTCACCAGCTACATGTCCCATCCTTCAAGTCCACTACTGTTTTTAATTCCCAGGTAAATCTGCAAAGGGGGCATCACCAGCCACAATTTTAAGTCAGGATTCAGACCCAGAGAGAAAAGTAATTTGTCTGAGATTTTCTTACAAGTATCAAAATTGGCCCTCAGGTTTCCGTTCAACTTCACTTTGCTTGAGATTCTTAAAACCATGCCCGCTCAGCACGCCTGGGGACAACAGTGTCCTACGTTCTCGCCTAAGAGCTACTCACGAGCTTGTATTTTCAAGCAAGTAGTAACTTTATAGTCTGGCTGGATGTAGGCAGCATGCAAACACTCCTCCCCCATACTGGAAAATGCTTCTAAATGTGTACAATAAATATATGAGTTTGGATTACAGAATAGAAATACAGACATTCAACACAAAAGAGGAGATTTTACAATTAACTACTTCTATTCAGTTAATTATAGCAATTGAGTTACTTGTGTAAAAATACCCTCTCCTTTATTTAGCTTGGAAACAGTGTCTCAGATAGAATCCTTGGACCATGATTTGATTAAACAAACATTCTCTGGTCAAAAGTATTTGTGAAATATGAGCTTATATACAAAAAGCAAAGCCAATGGAAACTTATTTATTTTTGTCACATTTATTTTTAAAATTTCCTGCTTATATTCCACTAAAGATTTTAAAAAATAAAAACAACACATTCTTATGTCTCCTGTTTCTAAATACCTGGACTTGGAGCGGTGTTATTGATGAATTTAAAGGAGGGTCATTATTTTATCTCTGGGCAGAGCCAGTGCCACAGTAACTTGGAAATATGAATCCTAGAGGCCACGTCCACAGACTTACAGATCTGTGAACTTGTGAAACAGAACACTTTTCAAATTTCACTTTCCAGTAAACGAGGAGCCTGTTACAGGCTTCCCCATGGGGAATGAATGGCTGCCCACGTGGCTGTCTGGGAGAACAATGACAGAGTTGCCAGGCAACCTCTGCTGGAGGGGACACCCAGGAAACGTTGGTTAGAAATAGGTCAAGAAAGTTTTTTACAGAAAGTTGGAAATGAATCCATAAAAAAAAAAAAACACCCCACCAAAAAAACTGGATTTCATATGAGTGCTACAATTCAATATAAACTTCATCTGTTAAAATCCTACATTTTGCTAATTTCCTAAGCCATTTCAAATTTTCTCTTAATAGGATTCCATTGGATTAAATAATTAGTTATAAAGTGGAAAAAGAAGATGTCTATTTACTTAGGGGTTATAAAAATGAGTATTTCTGAAGCTCCCAGGTTAAACTTCCTAAGTAGAGGAAGTGTGTAATACCCAAACATATATTTTTTTCAGAATTCACCCAAATCTAAATCTAAATGAATCACATGATTGTTCTCTATTTCTATAATCTTTATAAATATAAGGGGCAAGCAATGTACATTAAAAACTCAAGAACTGGAAAACGATTTGGGGCCAATGAGTATAGTCCAGAGCACATTTTCATTGTCATTGATAATTAAACTTAATACATGTGTTTGTCTTTTAAGACTTTGGTTACTTTCTTGTTTTCTAAATATTTTCCATTTTTTGGTTAAATAGCTATTATAGATACAAAACAGATATTACGGATACAAAACAAGTATTTCAAGAAAAAAGGGCTGGTTATTCTCAGTAAACAGTCTACGTACGCGCCCAAGCAACCGTGCTATAAAGACCTGCGGACTCCGCCCCGGGCCCTGCCCCTGGTCTTACCGGCTCAGCCTCACCCCTCTCACTCAGACCGCTAGGTCTGCCTCCCTACTATTGTCATGGCCCCAGATCCTTCTCCTCCCATCGATCCTTCATTTCCCACTGAGTTATTACATAATGGAGTATGACTAAACCTCTCCGTGTCTTAACAATATTCAGTGCTTCACGGTCATGGACATGGTCAAGTT